>NCVS01000196.1:226595-271268 GCA_003055095.1 Goniozus legneri | reverse complement strand
CTAAAAAAATCTCAAAAGAGAGACAGAGAAACGATAATTTGACGTTACGGGCATCGACGCGGTTAATCCTCTCGTTTCGCGGAACGGTGCGGCCGAGCCAAACGGCACGTGTAACGTCAATTTTCGCTCCTCTCTCGCGATAAAGCAAACCCGGGGGCAATTACGCGGCGAATAAAAATAAAGGGATTCCCCGAGTTTTCTTCTTTATGACGTCAGGGAATCGTTCTCGTTAGGTTCGAGCGGTAAAGTCGAGCTTAATAGGGACGTATCGACGTGTTTGAAATAATTTTTTCGCAAGTAAATGTCGAGAAGCTTCGTAAAAAATTTTTTTTGTAATATTCTATTTTACACAAAAATTAGTAAATGAAATCGGATTTTACTTTGTCAACAAGTATCGTATGCAACATGTGCCTACGCGTATAAAATTTTATAATATTAAAATAATATTACTTGTTGCATAATATACTATTTTTTTTTTTTTTCACTTTTACATAATATAATATTTTATTCAGGAGATACAAGCGAGAACACCGAGCGCCGCAGGCTCGCGAAGACCGTCCGGAAGCGGGGCGAACTCGTTCTTTCCCTTCCCGCCCCTCCAACGAAGACTGAGCGAGGCATTGCTAGCGCTGGGAACTTGCAGGACAGTCCCGACCTTCGAGGGCGTCGGATTTCATCGGGCGAGGCTGCAACCCGCCGCATCTTGCAACACGCTGCGGGTACCCGCACTCGAGTCAGGTAGTTCCGCTTTTCTCTTTCGTGTCACTCGTGGAATGAGACTCACTTTGAGATTGGCAACTTGCGACTAACCCGCCCGAGTCGAAAATATTCTTTCTTTTTGTTGAATATAATTAGAACCTTTTTGGATACATTAGAGTCGAGATAGAATTAATTATAAAAATTAGTACCCTACACTGAAAATAAAAATTAGTTCAAGCTATTTAATATTTATTTGAAAATATAAAAAAAATATATCGTTTGAAGATATAAAATTTGTATCTTTCTCAAACATATATTTGTTGAATTCACTCAATATTTGTTTGAACATATACTAACAAATATTGAGTAAATTCAACAAATTTTTATTTTCAGTGTGATAGTAATTTCTTACCTCAAAAAATTGTTCAGAAATTCAAAAAACTTTAAAAATTCAAGAAAAGCTTAGAAACTCGTTCGGAAATTTTCGACGAAGGATTGTTTTCTCGCTTCTTTCACCGCACGCAATTTTCGTTTCTAACTCGAAGAAGGAGGCGGACGTCTAGTGAGGGCGAGCGCGAGCGCGGTGAGCCTCATGGGCGACGGTTATCGGAACGAGTACGGAAACGTCGACGGGCCATCGTCGTCCTCTACGGCTGTCGCCTGCGACGTGGAGACACCAAGACTCAGTCCGCGCATACTGATAACGCGAGCTTGCAGCGAGGAGAGCCAAGACAACGCCGGGACTATCGGCTACCACAGGAGACACCACCATCACCATCATTATCACCATCACCACCATCAGCATCACTATCATCATCATCATCCGTCGATGAACGTGAACACGTCGCCCGCCGACAGTATGTCCACTCGATTCTAACCGGATCGTTTAGCTTAATTGGAATGAGCATGAGGTTTTTTTTATTTTTCTTTTTTTTGCATGCGAAAATTTGTTTGGATTATAAGAAAACTAAAAATGAAATTGCCACGAAGGTCTAGTGTTGAAATTAAGTTTTTAATTAGAAATTTTTAATTTCTTTCAAACAATTAATTAACGCAAGGTTTACAGACATTTTTACACACCTTATTCTCATAAGAATGTTTTAATTTGGAACAATAAAGAAATCATAAATTTTCTTTGAACAAATAAATTGTAAGCCATATAAATTTTCACGAAATAGGTGTTAATAAAAATGAAAATGAGTCAAATTGGCTCAGTTCATAAATCTAGTGTTAATCAAATATTATTTTTCGATGATAGTAAATTTTGCCTAACAATCTTTTCATAATTTTTTGGCAACAAAAGAGCGAAGATGGCGTCACTTCAGCACCGGAAGCGACAGCAGCACCGGAAGTAGTGACGCTGGAATCTGGACGACTTGCGGGCCCGCTCAGAAAAAATCCAGCCTTGCGAGCGAGTCGTCCGAGGTCAGAAGGCAACGGCGAGTCACGAGATGCCGACTGGCAAGGGGCGACGTTGCTGCGTTGCTGCGCGAGCCGAATAACAGCAGCAGCAACAATAACAACAACAACAACAGCGAGAGCAGCGATACGACGGACACGACGACCGTCACCACGACGAATCCCTTGAAGCCTGCTGCCCTCGTGAGTTCACTTACTGGACGGTTTTAGAGAAACAACGAATTTCGAAATGAATAGTTCCTCATCGACAAATAAAATACGAGAAACCCTAGACATGGATCATTTCATCTGCGGTTCCTTTTTTATCTCGTAGGGTATGTCAAGAGAAACAAATTTGAAAAGTACGTTTCTAATTGATGAATCCCCAAGCATTCTTGAATTAGCATTCAAATTAAATTAAATTAAATCAATCTAAAATGTTTCTGTCGTCAAAATTAAATTAAATCAATTAATGGGCCTAAAAAATGTTTCTGTATTGAAGAATTGTCGATATTTGTTTTAAAATTTGTTTCTCGTTCGTTTCATTTTGCGATACTCGAAAAAAAACGACTCGTTCTCATGAATTTTCTTCATCGACCACAGATCACTCTCACTAACGCACTGTTCTTTGCATCTTCACGCACGCCGCACCACACGCACCTCGCGAACGCGAACGCAGGAGCTGGCGAGTGAGCGGGGCGACGTGGGTAACGGTGAACGAGAGCAAAGCGAGAGCGACGGCAGCTGGAGCAGCGTCGACGAGGAGACAGCGGCCAAGACGAGCCTGACGGGCGGAACGGTAGAGGAAGAGGAGGACGACGAAGACCCGAGATTCGTTATCGAGCACGGTGGGACGCGCGACGAGACCCAGCTCAGGCCTCTATTGACCTCATAAAGCATCCGGAACGTTCCGAGTCGAAAAATGAATTCCCATGCCGATCTCGTAATCGAATTCTCGAATTCGAAATTTTGATTGGAATTATAAGTTTAGAATCACCAGGATCGGGATTCGAATTAAAACTTTCATATTGAGGGCTAGAAATGTAATCAAATTCTCATCGGAATTCAAATTTTTCTACTCGGGAATGAAATTAAGACTACATAGGTCTGTTTTAGATCATCGGACCGAACTGCGTAAATTGTCGATAAGAAAACCTTCTCGATGTGCTATCGTCGATTAGCTAGATGATAATCATTGTCAATTTTTCGAACAAAAAATTCGATGGTCGCTAGATAAAAGCCAAGAAAATGAAAAATCCTAAAAAAAAAAGAATTTCTCTCTCCGTGTGTATCGATATTACCTCTCGAGTCGTGAGAAATCGCGACTCCTCGATCGACAATCCCCGTGCTGAATTTCGAGCGTGTGAGACGCTTTTCTTTTCGAATCTCTGTTATTTTTTTAAACTTGTAAATCGGATCGAACAGTTGGTTTCGCGGTCCAAGATCGATCGTTTTATGCATTCTGCGTGAAGCAATTATTATAAGTTGCCCGATAACTTGCCCGAGTCGTTTAGCGAAGAAATGCGCGAACCGATCGACATATCCAAGAATTATATTTTTGTACTCCCGATTCACAGCCACTTTACGATCCTCGGAACGAGAAAAACACCGAGATTGATCTTCCAGATGCTATAAATGCGTGTATACAAAAATTTCGATTGTTCGCCGGGTTTTCGAAGAATTCAGTTCACTGACACTATTCGACTCCATAAATCAGCTACAAACTAAAGCGTCTGGAAATAAATCTACGATACGAATTCTGGGAAACATATGAATAGCTTTTGATATTGAAATTATTCGAGATTCCGAACAACCAAAATTATTCGTTAATTATTCATTTTTCTCGAAAATCTATTGGTTCTTATCAGCGATAGATGCGATCAAAATGAATACCGTCAGAGACACCGTAAAGGTCAAAAGGTTAGACATTGGCTCGCCAATACCGACCGTTTCCTTGGGTCTCTGGAATCAGCTGGTTTATTTTCGAACACCTCAGTTTGCCGGAAATGCGACAAAACAAACAGCCCATTATTTGCGAATCGTACCAAACAATCTCCGGTGTCTCGCTGGCCCTAACGAGCTGGAAATTCGATCTCGGTGAACTGAGAAGATTACAAGCTAAATGTAAATATTGCGTCGGCGAGGAACGAAGTAGCGAGCCTTCGGGTGGACAGGAGAAAAAAATTCTCGCAAACGAGGCTCTGACGTCATGACGGAGTGCCAATTGTGGTCTCGTTACAAGCAATTTTTTTTCCTTGCTGATTTAGCGAAGAGAACTTCCGCCCGGAATTTAGATTTCTGTACGAAACTTGCCGGCCAATTAGTTCTTACTTCGAGTATCGATACAACGCGTACTCGAAGTAAGGATAACTTGTTTATCCGATTGTGCACGGTTCCACGTTTCCCCCTCCCCAAATTTTTCATTTTACATATTTAGTCGATAGAAAGGATTCCGTATTTCATTTTTCTATTCCGAAATTGTCATATTTTCATTCAACTATTAAATACCTTTGCGTCAAGAATTTTGAATTAAAATTTTGGAGTAGGAATATTTAATGTTGAATATTAGAAAATTTTGGAAAAATATTTTCAAGTAGAAAAGAAAAATAGAATCCTGTTCACGCCCGTTTAATTTACGGTTTAGTGTATATATAGATAAATATATATGAACACAAGTATATATATATATTTATATATAATTGTTGGAATTGACTATTCGCGAGATTAGCGAACTAAGATGATAAAAAGACGTTGAGAATACGTGTATTGTACCTAATCGGCCATATTTTAATGGCAGAGCTGCAGCCTCGAATCTAATTTATTTTAACTAAAGTGAAAAAAGAGAGATAATATAGAAAGAAATATTTACAATCCGTGCGAAAATTCACTCGACGATCCGTAAGCGTAAACCCGACACGAGATTAGCGTTTTTAGAATTTTTACGACTTTTACATTTTTCATTGACGAGATATAACAACTGAGAACGACGATTTTTTATTATCGAACAATTTCCTCTTCTTTTTTAATTTTCTCAACAAATCGTCAGATCGATGGGTGTACAACTTTGAGCATTCCCGGCGAATTTTCGCATGGCGCGAGAGATTACAGATATTTATTATAATACAATAACAATACTTAACGATATATTTTGATGAGAAGAGTTCGACGACGAAGTTTAATCATGTTGCAGAAATTTAACTCTATCGTTGTTAAGTATAAGTGAACGTTGAGAAATAAAGTAATAAAAACTCGTTACTTTGTTATTAAATGTACACTGATTGCTTCAAAAAAAAAACCACATCGATAGCGCATTGTCAAAACTCCAGCTCGTACAAAAAGAAAAATCGCGAAATCAAAATTTTCCCAAACGAGTGTTCTATCGATGTTCCCGCAATCAGAGTTGCCGAATAAAACGATGTCTGAGTGTATGTTAATATAGTGAAAAACCGAATAAAAAAAGAAAGAAATGACAAAAATCGAGTTTTACTATCCAGTTCGTTAGAATGAAAAAACGCGCAAGTTTCGGGGTTGAATTTCTCGTGGGAGCGAGAGAGACAGAGAGCCATCTTGTCTCGTAATTAACCGAGACGCATAGACGAACGTAACTCAAACGCGATGTGTGACTCGATGAAAACACCGAGCGAGTGGGAGAGAGAGAGAGAGGAGAGCATACACGAGATATCGAGTTCCCGGTACGTCGTTTTAGTTTTCGACGGTAATTGGCCACCGACTCTGCCGAGATCTCATTATACGAAAGGGTGAACTGGGACACTGATGTAAAATAATAAACGGTGGCACCATAACGTCGTTACGTTATGAATTACGCGTTTGACGATCCAGCGGCATGCCCGACTGTATCGGCGAACGAGTTTCGTATTTTCGATCGTTTCGCGGGCTCGCGGTGCGAGTAATTGGTCCCGGGCGGGTTAACTTCCTCGAACTTGATTAGCGTTTCGTTAACGACGAAAATTTACGAATTTCGTGTATTCCAAACGAGTTCAGACCGCGGGGATCGAGAACTAATCTTCGATTAAAATTATCATCTGTCGTGGATCGTTAGAAATCGCGATAACGAATCTGGAGGGGGGCCAGATAGGAATCGGGCTTATTTTTTTTCGAAACGAGGTCGATGATAAAAAAATCTTTTCTTACCCTCCGAGCTCGAGTTCAATTTGTCATCGCGAGGCTCGTCGATCACGTGATCAGCGGCGATTTAAAACTCGCACGTGGAGAGAGGGAGGTAGGGGAAGGAAGACAGAAAGAATCGGACGGTTCCATGAACTCTGAGCCCAATTCACCGTGCGATCGTACTTTCGCTATCTTCCCCTCCTCCTTCCCACCAAAACGAAATGCACGAGACGGCCAGTCGCCCGCCGGACTTCCTCTCGACCGGCAAAAAATCGAGACTCGTGAAATTCGGAAAACTCGCGGAAAATTCGGAAAATTTTCACTGCTCGAGTAGTTAAAAAAAATCGAGGCTCGAAAAATTCGTCGAATTTTCACTTCCTGAGAAGTTAAAAAAATCGAGACTCGAACAATTCGGAAAATTCGTCGAATTTTCACTGCCGGAAAAATAAAAAAATCTTTCACCGGTCGGTCGACCCAGTCAATAACGTCCTCGCGTGTTTGTACTGCGAGGGCAAGAACTACACCGAACATTTCAAATGTTAGCCCCGGAAAATCGTTTAACTCTGAAAAATTGTAATTTTCACCCAGGAGGTTTTTTGTGCGCAGTTGCGATTATTGGCCCGTGATTTTCCGAATTTTTTTTTACATTATTTCAGTCCCGAAATGACGCAAACGGGACAAAATTGAGCGTACAGAAATCAAAATTCGAATTTGTGTTTACGAAGCCCTGACATTGACACCGCTCTTGTCGGACGGTTAGTGCGAACCGGGTGTGCTCGTTAAACGCGCGATTGGAGCCCGAAAGCACGGACGTGTGATAGAATTGGTCGTGAAAGGTGTAGGAGAGTGAAAATTAGCGAGATTTGACGAGCATCATGATAGACGATCACGCAGACGCCGCCAGCCTCAACGAAGAGCCCGAGGAGACCCGAGACGCCGCGCAAAAAGACGTCAACGAGGAGCCGTAAGAAAATTTGTCTCAATTTTCCGCGAGAATTTCCCGCCAATTCAAAATGTGAGAAAATTTGTCGAATATCTCACGAAAATTTCTTGTCCAACCAATTCGAAACGTGAGAAAATTTTGTCGGATTTTCCGCGAGAATTTTCAGCTTGCTGGAAATTCGAATTGGCGCTTTTCCTGGGAAATTCGTGACTTCCGCGAATTTCACGACACGGGCAGTCTCGCCCGTCGAGATAAATAACGGAAAAAGGGGCGGATAAAGGCGAGTCTCTTTCACCACGTGTACTGTCTCCCAAGGTCATCCTGATACGTCGCAATACTCGCAATACTAGCAATTATCCCCAGACGAGGCGAGCACGTGCGCGCAACCTGTGGGCGCGTCTGCGCTTTATGGGCTCGTAAACAAAAATTGTCTAAAAAATAAACAAGACCTACAAACTCGAATATTTTCCTACCACAATTCGATAACACCGAATTAAAATAAAAACACTAATTTCGAGAATGAGTTTTCATGTCAGATTAGAAGTTTAATTAAATAATTTCTCGCGCCTGCCCGTTGTAGAAACGAGAGGCTCCGTATGCGCAAACGCGAGGATCGATTTTTCTCGGACGCTAAACGCTCTCATGCCTGTCACAGGAGCAGCCTCGTTTCCTCGGTTTCGCGTGTGCGTGCGACTTTCATCGCGGTATTTTTAGAAAATTTTCCCCTCGTTTCGCGAAAATTTCTCAAGGGTTAGCCTGACGGAGGCCGACGGTGCCCGACGGAGTCGCCGAGTGGCAAATGTCGAGACCGAAGCGGTCATCTTCTGGTGGCATGAATGGTGAAGAAGAGGAGAAAGAACCTGCGAGTGAGTCGGAATCGCTTTTACCGATAGTCGGTTGTTTCTCAAAAACATTTTTCCAAAAAAATTTTCCTCTTAACGGGCGCAGGGAAAACGGACGGAGCTGAGAAACGGAGATGCTACGTCGAGATCGTTGCAAACTGACGAGACCTCGACGTGGACGAGGATCAAAAAATTCGCTACGATGTACCTCGATAAGTGAGTCGTTTTTATCGAAAACTGGCCCTCCTCGATTTTTCAACGCTTGTTTTGCTCGCATTCCTCCCTCGGATAATTTTTCGTTATTCTTTCTAAAATCTATCATTTCTTATCTGAGCTTTATCGAACGAGACGATAAAGTCTAGACGCCATTAAGGTCATATTGGATGATCGGTTCTATATTTACGTTTGATACAAACGAAGAGTTTCACGACCTTTAAAACAATTTATTCGTTTAATTGTCGAGAAACTTTGTATTTTCCGATATCATGGATCACGCGACCTCGTGAAATATCGTTTCTTCGTAAAATGAAAATAAATACATAACTCGTAGTTTCCCGCGCTCGACTGGAAACTTTAGAGTTCTGCTGTACCGGCGGTCTACAAAAATGGCTTACCTCTTAACCGTCGCTTAACCTCAATTCAAATTACTCTATTCAGCGGTTGAGGTTAATCTCGATCGTTCGCGCAGAATCCAGATGTTCGATTTCACTCGACGATCCGATTGTTGTGAGTTCACCGCGCCACAACTTGCAACTGGTTCGATTCGAAAATCGGAAGCTCCTAGAATAAAACGGCGGTCGAAATAAACGATTGGTGCAACAATTACAGAAAAAACAGACGTTTGCGAACGAGCGTCAATATCCAACTGCTGGTGCAAAGTGCTCGTGAGTTGATTTCTCTGCACGGATTAAACTCACCAGTAAACAAGTCACTCTAGCCGAATCTTCGCGTTGATCGATGACGAGTATTATTGATTGCAAGTTCTGTTGATCCCGGTTGTTTTTATTGACGTAAGATTAACGGAAAATTGTGCATCTCACCGTCGCGAAGGGTTACTCGAATTGAACGTTCGATTGATAGATTGCAAAGATCGATCGATATATTGCTCAGATTAAATATCGATAATAATCGTTTCATGGTGTTATTGGCACTCCTACGATTTCGCATAACCTACTGTTATTATTTTGTAAGAATTAAATATTTTATTTTCTATGATTTTTTTAAGCAGTTTTTTTCAAGTTGTACAGAATTCCTCGCTAATTAAATAATTTTCTTAACAAAATTGTTTACTTTTTCAGAGTATCATGCGCCACAGTACGACGACAGATTATAATATACACATTTGGTTCCATAATCGCAACGATCCTGCTTTTCTCGATAATCTTCCCGAGAGACACCATATATTATCGTGATGGCTGGGAAAGAGATATGCCCGATCCTGAAGAAGTTCCACCCCCATCGTGGAGTCCATTGCGAGTATTCACGCGGGGTGCCGTTTGTTCGGACGGCGCGCCTTGTGCGGAAATTGGAAAGTACGTACCAAATTAATTTTATTATTGAATAAAGAAATAATAACAAAATTATCGTCAGGTCAATGTTCGATCGAAACGGCTCTGCAGTTGATGCAGCAATCGCGGCCATGATTTGCAACGGAATCGTCAATATGCACAGCATGGGCATCGGCGGTGGTTTCATGATGACGATTTACGAAAAGGAAACTGGAAAATCTTACGTATTGAATGCCAGAGATCGTGCACCGTTGAAAGCTAATTTATCCATATACATGAATATCACCCATGACGTATCATCGGCTGGTACATTTTTTTTCCTCTATACCGTTAAAATTTTGTTCCAAAATTTATTCAACTGAAATGTTAATGATTTTTAGGTCCATTATCGATCGCGGTGCCCGGTGAAGTGGCCGGTTATTGGGCAGCTCATCAACGTTTCGGCAAAGTCAAGTGGGCTGAATTATTCGAACCCAGCATAAAATTGTGCGAAAAGGGATACGAAATATCGAAATCTCAGCATGACGCTATCAGAATGAATTTGCAGCACGTCTATGCTGATCCTTATTTAAAGTCTGAATTTGACCGATTTGACATAAATATCCAAATACATTTATGACAATTCGGTACATGATTCAAATGCTGCTTCTTTCTTTTTAGCAAGCTGTTCTTCATACCTCATTACAACAGAGCTCACAGAGTTGGCACAACGATCATCCCCAAGGCACTTTGCGAAACTCTCAAAACTTTGGCTGAGAAAGGTGCCAACGACTTTTACAATGGCACGATTGCCGAAAAAATTGTTACCGATATCCAGAAATTGGGTGGTATCATCACAAAGGAAGATCTTAATATCTACAGGTGACTTTCTATTTTTTTAATACACATTATTTTTTTAAATTGAAAACAAACTCGTTTTTTATTTTCATTTCTCTTTTTTACACTATTTTGTAGAACAAAATGGCAAGAGCCAATAGAGACGGAATTGTCGAGCGGCCTCAAAGTGCACACTGTCGGTCTTCCAGCCAGCGGCGGACTTTTGTCTTTCATACTCAACATCTTCGACGAGTTCAAGTTCACTCCAGAAGATCTGAATGGTACAGACGCAACTGTACTCACTTATCACAAAATGATAGAGACGTTCAAGTACGCTTACGCACTGAGAACGAATTTTGGTGACAGTGATTTCGTCGATAATATGGAGCACGTAAGTTGATAGTAATTTCGAATCGTTCAATTTGATTGTAAAATATGAATATTTTTTTCCAGTTCATAAGCAACATTACATCAAAAGATTTCGCCAAGCACATCAAAGAAAAAATTTGTTTGAACAAAACCTCGAACAACCCTGGCACATACGGTGCTAATTCTAAATTTGCCCAAGATCACGGAACTGCGCATACGGCTGTTTTGGCGCCAAATGGTGATGCTGTTTCGGCCACCAGTACGATTAATTTCTAGTAAGTCCACCACTTAACAAAAATATAAACCAAAAACTGCATCAAATATTAAAAAAAATTCTTTTTAGTTTTGGAAGCGGAACGTCAAGTGAAAGTACCGGCATTGTTTTCAACAATGCCATGGATGATTTCGGCATTCCGTCGAAAATTAATTATTACGGTGTTCAAGCGAGTCCCAACAATTATCTTCAACCAGGCAAGCAACCCATTTCGTCAATGGCACCGTCAATCCTCGTCGAGCCAAACGGCGAGGTGAAAATGGTCATCGGCGCTGCAGGTGGCACCAAAATCACTACAGCTATTTCTCAAGTAAGTAGCAAAAAGAAAAGTTTATAATTTTTTAAATGTAAAAGATTTGATATCTTGTAAAATTCTATTAATTTACAAGAAGTATCAAATGTTGATGTCGAGTGGTAAATCTGAGATATTATAATTATTTTTTTTAATAAATTTAATTATACATTTTTTTAGGTGATTGCTAAAACTTTATGGATGGGCAAGACAGTTAAAGAGGCCGTCGACGAACCGCGAATTCACCATCAGCTCTTCCCCATGGAACTTAATTACGAATTCGGTCTAACTAAAGCCGTAGTCAGTGGGTTGGGTAAGAAAGGCCACAAACTGACACGATACAGAGACCGAGGCAGCATCGTGTGCGCGATCTACCGCGAGAACGGCACGATTTACGCAAATGCTGACTACCGTAAAGGTGGAGACGTTTACGGTATCGATGAGTGATTACTGTGAACGATAAGCACAAATTTAATGAAATTTTAATGAAATGAGATTAATTGACTATTGCAGTTTTTATCTGCTAGTGACGGTTACGTCGTTTAACGATTGTTTCTTAATGTTGAGGAATCAGAAATTTCTATCCATGACGTTTTATTTTATTAATATTCGTTGTATGATTTTTTTAAATGAAATGAAAATTGTCTTCTCATATTTTGCAAAGCTATATTAGTGTTTTCATGAAATTCTTAAATTGCACTGTCGTCACGATATACGTCCTACGATCAATTACAAATATCTCTTAAAATTATAACGAAAAATAACTGAAACGTCTTACAAAAGATAATCACACTGACAATTTTAACGAAGTAAAATTGTTTCTTAATGTTAAGAAATCAGAAATTTTTATCCATGACGTTTTAATCAAAAATGTACGTTAATATTTATTTAAAGATGAATAGAATTTTACACTCTAACTCTGGATTCTTGTTATTTCTGAGATTCATATCCGACATCCATCCACGAATTTGTCGATTGAACTTATCGACATTTCCCTGGCCCGAACAACACCCCCGGTTGATCCCCGTCAATCAAACTGCCAATAAATTTTCTACGCCGAAAAGCGTCAATACGGGCAGTCATAGCGCCACTCAAGGCAACGTGAATCGGCATGTTTATTCGAATGCATTAGCCTTGATGCGCTTTTTATAGTATTTAGGCCTCGACTGCTCCGAGAACCTCGATTATTATGATTTCAGAGCGAAGACTCGAGCGGTCAAGAAAAATGAGAAGCGACAATCGTTCACTTAGCTGGCACGTTATTTTCAATTTTATTCGCGAACGCTCGAATTTCCGTGGACGTTGCGTTACCAGTGCTACCGGTAGCTCGTATAACGCCGGTGCAGTTTCGAATTTTCTAGACGCGCGCCCCTGGAAAATCAATATCCCGCATTCTCGAAGCTCGTGGAACGAACAGAAGCTGATTGTGAGATCTGGATGAATACGCTCGCTCAGTCCACTTTTGTGCGAAAGTTCGCAGGACTAGATTGATTAACGGTATCGGACTCGTACACCTTTATACACACAGCTATATATAGATATATCGATACGCCTTACCGGCAAGTGCGTGCCTCGATAAGATCCAGAAAAGAAAAACAGAGAGTAATAATGAAAGATTACGAATCGAGCTCGAGTAAAAGTCACAACACATTTTCGAGAAGTTTCCAGGAAAATTTCATACGTGAAAACTCGCGGGTATTAGTGTTACGTAACTTATTGATGCGTCCGATCTAGCCCCGTCCAATTTCGCGAGCATATTGGGAGAGGCGAGACGAGCGAGAGGACGATAACGCGAGCGAGACGAGCACGTACGACGAGATACGCCAAAATAAACCTTGGGATGGGAATTCTTGACGATTTTATCGAATGCAAATAAGGGAGATTGATTTTCATTCGCGTAACGGCGCGTGAAAGAAAAAATAAACACTTCCCGAATAAAAGCGTTAATGAGTTTGAGGAAGTATTGCAATTGAACAAAAAAACAATTTGTGGGAATTTTTTAATTTTTGAAATTTTTAATATTTTTGTATTATCAAGAATTGAAATTAATAAATGAAGCCTCGGCGAGATTTACGAGCTAATTTGATTTACGACGGTGAAGCAACGTTTGTTTACGAACTTAGAAACTGCAAAGCCAGTTATGCAGCCGGCACTCTTAAAATAAAGCATAGACGGTGCGAATTCGCGTCGTGTGCCACTCCGACGGGTACATTGAACCCCGAGAGCTCTAGCCGAGCTCTTCCCACACGTCACGTCGAGGTTGAATATCAGAAGAATCATGAAACGATGCTCGACGAGCAAAACAAACGAGATGCGCGTACGAAACACGCGAAAACTAGTTATTTAAAAATAAAATACATACTCGAGAGAGTTGCTTATCTACGATACGATCTCGAGTCGCATTAAAATAGAAAGAGAGAGAGATAGGAGAATCGAAGCTCCGGTTTGATAAGAGTATTAAAAAAATAATAGAGCAGTAATACGCAGAAAAGAGTACTAAGTGTGTCACACGGCGATAACGTTCAGATACGCTATATAATATCTATATATAGTAGAGTTCAAAAGTAGTTTGACAAATTTTTGAATTAAAAATGAAAAATAAATTTTACACTTTGAACACTAAATAATATTAAGTAAAAATTAAAGTATGAAAAAGTATTTTGAGTACTTGGAGTATTTTGAGTATTTAGAGTGTTTTTATCATTGTTAGTATTTTTCTTGTCAAAATAATTTTGAGTGTCACTGTATACACGCGAATCCACGCGCGTGCGTCGCGCGATGCCTACGAGACCTATCGCACGATTCCTTGGCGCGTGTTGCCAAAACAAAACAACCGACACGCCGCGCTCCAACTCGAGTGCGTTTCAGCCGGCACGCTGAAAGCCTTATCGATTCTTATTAAATCTAATAATTCGTAATTGAAACGCAATAATTCGTAACCGGAGAACTTGACATTTAAAAATCGTTACACTTTATTGCATAAAACGGTAAAAACAAACATCCTGTCTGAGTCAGCGTTAATTACCCTCGGACAATTAGATATCACCCGACTCATATTCAAATAAATTCGCGACACCCGAGCAAATGTAAATAATTCTGACGAAAGTTTCCCAGTCATCGGTGACACCTCGTTGCGTCATTTACCGAAAATTTCTCGCTTTGTTTATCTCGGAACGAAGGAACCGGCGTGCTCGTCGTTTCTCGTCTCGCTTAACTTAAAAAGTACGTATTATTGTTATTTTCTGTTTTACAACGAACGACCGTGATAAGGTCGCGTTACGTCGACGCGGCTAAGTTTTAGCCGCGGCGCAGTTTCGATAGAAAGAAAATAATTGCCGAGAAAGAGGAGAGAGGGAAATGTTAACGTTCGAGTGCAGCTGTGCACACAGCAAAACGGTAAAAATGCACTCGGATCGTCCTATTGATTGATCGGCTCGCCTATCAACTCTCCGCGGTTTTATAATTTTAATAGCGACCCCCGCATTCCTCCTGTTTACCCGAAACTGCCCGCCCGATTCGAAAATCAATCGACGAATCTGAATGGATCGAACGATGAATAGGGACGTGCGTAGTTTCTTTAAAAACTGGCCCATTTCTATAAATTTCTAGAAGATTCGATTTCGAACCCCGCCGAATTTCGAGAGGAATTTTCTGGAAAATTTTCGCCGGAAATGAAAATTTGAGAGCAAAAGTTCGAAGGAAAATCGTGAGGCGAGAAAATTCGCTATCTCGATGTTCGTTGAGAAATTTTGCACGGATAAACGGGGCGCGAGACGAGACGAGACCGTTGTTGCTCGACCGGACGACGCGCGCATGCGCCTCCCGGGGCAGTCGGGGAAGGTATAAATACAGCGGCAGCCACTCTGCGCAACGAACACAGTTAAAGTCCGCAAAAGCGTTTTCATCGGCGAATCTCACATCGCGCGACACTCCAGCGAGTAAAAAAAACAACAGCAACAAAGGCGTACTACAGCGTTTGTCTGCAATTTAGTGAAATTTTGATTTTGATTAATCGAGAGTTTCGAGAAGAGAGTTCGAAGAGTGCTTAATTATGTCAGAAGCTTACGTCGACCAGTACGAGCACTTCAATTACGATTACGACAAGCACATATTCACCGGTCACGGTGGCAAGCAACGCAGCAAGCGCGAGGCGGTTAGCCACACGAATCATTTCGACCCGAGCGGCCATTCCAGGAAGATAGTCACCAAACTGAGAAACGCGGAACACAATAAGCGTCAAGTCAAAACAAAGGCGTAAATTGTAAGTATTTTCAGTCTAATTTTTAAACAAAACAATTTTGTAGTATAGCGCAGTGGTCGGCAAGAAAAATAACTCGTTTTGATTTGAAAACAGTAATACAACTAATCTAAATACTTTGATAATAATTAAATTCAGAAATCAAATTAATAACTAGATGCAAAAATAATCCATTAAAAAATTCAAAAATAAAAAATTCTCTCAGGTAGTTTTAAAAATAATCATTGATCGATGAATGTAACGGCTCATTCAGAACGAAGCTAGCTTGGAGTACACTGCAGTTTTATTTTTTGTCCGTGAGGGTTCCCATCGAGAAGCCGGTTCAGAATGGAGCGACTGGCTAACTGCGCAGTGCCCGAGCTCTGCCTTCTTTGTTTACGTTCCGCTCGAGCCATATTGCGAAATACGTTTTGGAGGCCATCGAGTCCATATTCGCATTTAAATTAGTTTCCTAATATTTTGAAAGAGTACGTAACAACAATTAAATCATCCTGAGAATTGTATACATACATACAATGTTTACATAAAATGAAATGTTCACATACAATAAAATGTATGTATACATTTAATGCGTATTAACAATGATTTGTTATTAACCGTTTGTATCGTACGTACGCAATCAGCGTGACCATATTTCGCAAAAGGTTGAGCGCAAAATGGATAGCATTCTATTCGACACGTAGTTGGTAAACACGCTAGAAGCGATATAAATAACGAGTTGTTTTTCTTATCGAGCTTTCATGCACGACTGTGTGAGTCACTGCGTACCGGGAATATCGCTCCTTCTCGCGAGAATCGCAATCGAAGGCGAGTGACCGTGATTACTCACATCCATTATTTTAATTTCAGGCTCGTACACGCAGCGTTCCTCGCGGGCTCTCGTCGCACCACGATCATGACGAGTTCGCCGCTTGCTTCTCTGCCGCAATCTTCAAGGACCCTCCGATAAAATAATTTTGCATTTAGCTCGTAAAACTCTCGCGTAGAGGTACTTCATTCTGAGCGATCTTATCACACCGGCGCCTAGGCCATCTACGATAATTCACTATTGTAAAAAATCAATGCATCGTTAACTTGCAAATGACAAGAAAAATATATGTATTCGTCTAGTTGAAGTAGTTGTATTGTCGGTACGATACCGATGCTGGACTTGAATTTCTTCATCTTGAACAAAGGTGATAAATAATGTGATCACACGAATTAGACTTGTAATTAGTTTAAGCAACTGTTAGCAGTTATACTTAGTTTAATGAACATGCGCGCATGTATCTATTTCTCATCTCGGTATCTAAATATATTTTTTGACTCGGAATTCCAGTCGATATAAGTTTAGTTGACTGAGCTATAGTGCCAAGTGGTACTTCAGCTAAATGAAATTTGGCAATTAATAGATTTTCTGCTTTCGTTATAAAACTTTTTAAGGTGATAATGTAAGAGAATTTTTTTGTAATAAAAATATTAAAATGTATAAATACCTGTTTTCATTTCAATTATTTACACCTAATATACACTACCCAAATAAGTGCTGAATTTGTAACTTCCATCTCAAATTTTGGTTGATTTATAACATTAGAAAAAAAATTATTTTATATTTCCTTATATATTCAATTTGTATATTTGCACTTCAGTAATGCATATATGCTAATGAATGTAAAAAAATTAACGTAGATTATATGATCAGAAATAGCTCATAAATATACATTTGTACTTTTATAATGTTGCGTATTATTGTTACCCATAATTCTTAAAATATAAACTTAAAATATTATGACAGTAAAATTAAAAGTTTTACATAAAATTTCAAAATTCCAAATTGGATAATAGTTATTCTTAAAAATGTAATATAAATAATACAACTAGAATAAATATAATTACATACTCGCATGTAACTTATACGCAGTTCGAATCTATACTATATAGTAATTTTTATAACTTATTCTTCTATAAAAATAAAAATTTTAACATTCATTAAACTAGCTTATGACTTTCAAAATCTACTTCTTGTCTTAAAATTCCAGTCAGTATGAATTCGGTAGATTGGATTGTTGTACCTGGTGGGGCTTTTGCCAATATAGATTTAGCATATGATATATCACTTTTTGATGCTATAATGACGTTGTTTTCGGACCATTTCTTAGGTATCTTAAGTACTGAATTACCACCGCATGCCATAATCATACCTTTAAAGAAATTAAGATTTGAGTTAAAATGTTCTAACTGTTAAATTTCCAAAGAAAAAAAAATACTTTTCAATTCCGAAATAGGAGGTTGAGCGATATTTGGTGTTAAAAATAAAGTGAAGTTTTCAAGAAGCTTGTTGTGCATCGCCAATCTCAAACTATTTGCAAGTATGAAATTGAACTTTTCTTCCATCTCTTTATCGTCTAGAAGATAAGCATTCCATTCTCGAAATTCATTACATTTACGGCTATCCTTAAGCCACTTTAAGGAAACAATTGGTTTGCCTTGTGCCAGCGCACACATAAATTTGCATGTCCTTCGAACTTTATCCGTAACCAATACATCACATTTGAAGGGATCTTCAACTTTGGTACCATCTAAAAAATAATTAATAATTTAGTATTATTATATCAGAAACGATAAAATGCATTGTACACTTACTCAGTAATCTGACTATTTCAGTGTAATTTTTATCATTTTGAATACCCGTAAACAATATTTTAGGTTTCGTTTTGACGAAAGATGGAGTATTAAACGATGTTTGACGTGTTCTGGGTGAACGTAATGAAATTTCGGAGATTCGTGAGTTGTCGGACGACATCGATAGGCTAGGTCTTAATTCTTGCCTCTTGCTCATTTTTGGAGTAGAAGATATAAGTGACTCCGAGTTATCATTTTTTGAATAATTGTGATTTGTTCTTACTTCATCCACAGATTTTTCATTTGTCGAGGTATCCGCTTGTTTCGTCTGCGAGCTTGTCACGTAATTTAACATACTCGTAGACGATTCAGCGGTATTCAATCTTCTTCTCCCACGTTTACGTTTAGGTGGATCCAGTTCAGTTTCACTATCTTCAATATTTGATTGCTGCAAATTCTCTTGCATTCCTTTTTCCACTACACCCTTCCCTTCTTCTACTTTTTGTTTTATTTTTAAGTGATCAACAATCCTACTTTTTCTAATTCTGATAGGACGGATCGGTCCATCAGAGCTGTCGCTTATGCTACTGGATTCATCAATTTTCGTATGAGATAATTTTAATCTTTTTATACGATCAGTAACCCTCGTATGATTTTCGTTAGCAACAATTGAACTTCGATCCTCAATTTTCGGTTTCTTGGTTCTGTTAACTTTCAAATTTTCTTTAACAGCGCTTCTCAACATTTTCTCGCTATTAATTGACTTGCCTGATTTAAACAAACTGCTTTCCTCGCTGGTTATCGACTTGCTATCGCTTAATAACAACGAACCATTCTCCTCGCTATTGGTGTCAGAAATTTTACGTTTTCGTATTGGATTCTTCCTTAGACCTGGATCGCGTAAATTCGAGTCATTTATGGATTGTTGATACTTTTTGAGAACAGAAAATGGTAATTTTTCCAGATAAACAATTGGCTTACCTTGTGATATTGTAATTTTTTCTGTTTCGAGTTTTTCCTTCGGTCGCCGGCCTCTCTTCTTAGGTTCTTCAAGTTTATTCGTTAATTTCGTTGATAAATTCGGGTCGCTATTTTTTCGCGGTCGACCTTTTTTCCTTTTAACTGACGTGCCCGGCGATTGTATCTGAAAAGCGGAATTGTCACAAATTTGAGCTTTTTGATGACGCAACGATCGACGAGTAGAATAAGAAGTTGAAGAATTTGAGACGCCGATTTCGCTTTTATCGAGTCTTTTTGTTCTGTCACGGTACGAATTCATTCGATTTACGTCGTGAACTGACTCAGTAGCCATTAATTCATCAGGCATTTTTTTCAAGCTCTCATAAGCGATATCGGAGTTAGAAACATCATATAATGAATCTTCTCTCTGTCTCACACAGATTTTAGATTTCACATTCGATGAATATTTAGAAAGTAGATTTATTAATTGTTTACTGGCACTCTGATTAAAATCACGTATTAACATATCATGCATTGATTCTTTTGTACATTTCCGTTCGACCGGTTTTATGCTATAATCGAACTCAGAAACAGGTGAAGCTGGACTACAAGGATTAGATAAGGTATTTAATATGGTTACCGCTGGCAAGTCACTCATGAAGTCTTCATCGCTTTCTATAGTTACAGGATTCACCGTACGTTCTGTAAAATCAACAATAACATTTTTTACATCACTACTATTTACAATTGGCACACTATTTACAATTCGATTTTTATTCTCAGATGATTCATATATACAATTTACTTGGGCTAACTCACTTTCCACGATCGTCATTTCATTCTGGTCGGTCGTATCTCGAAGAAGATTGCTTTTCCTTCTCGTCTTAAGATTGGATAAGTAATCTTCTTGTGAATCGCCGTCCTCTTCTTCTTTCGTTTTTTCAATATTTTCCGTATTAAGCGAATTCGATTCTCCCACACCCTTAAAATCTTCATTTCCTAGTTTTACTTTTTTACCACTGTTACTTCGCCGCATTGGACTGTTATTTACAGATTTATTTCCAGAGCTCGTTCCTGGTGCATTTGGATCTTCATTCAACTGCGTTGAGTTCAACATGTCTTCTAAACGCTGGGTAGAGATTTGAGATGGCTGATAAGCAGCTTCGTCGACTTCATATTCAAACATTTTGGTTAAATTTTGTTCGAGTGTATCGTTGTGACTACTTTTCTTTTTTGTATTCTCTACTTCACTAATTAGCTGAGTTGGAACCGTCTCGTAATCATAATCTTCAATACTCGCACCGTGGGAAGAAGAAATTTGCAAATTTGATTCATTTTTTGGATCAATGATAACTTGAGTCGGTGCTGCATCGTCAATTTCAGTAATAACTTCTCCATTTTTATTTGTAATATTTTCATTTGATATATCAACTTTATTTTCTATTTGCAATTTTTGTGTAGGAGCCTGATCATCAACCGTATCTGATACGTTCGATTGAGAACTACAAAGTTTTTTTCTTGATAACGAGAAACGAGACGTCATAGATTGACAACTACGACTTGGTGTTGATGTTTGAACAATACATTCCGGAGTAAAATTAGCTGCTATTTCACTTTCTTTATTTAATACTTGCGTTTCTTTTTTATCAGGTGTAATTAAAACGGCATTCGCTTTATTTTTGTCAATAAATAAAATTTGCGTTGGTGCTTCATCGTCGATAGGGTCTTCATTATTAGGAATCTGTTTATCAACACTTACAGAAGCACAATTTTTGTCATTCAAATCGTTATTTGTATTAAGATTTTTACTAATATGATCATCAGATTTGGGATTCGATTCAATCACTAGGTTTTCATTTTGTCCAATTTCATTAAAAACATTTTTCCCATTATTAAAATTTAATACTTGTGTTGGTGCAGAATCATCTATTTCATTACCTTCATTGATATTGTTATCATTAACTTTGTTATTGGTTAATGAAGTATTATTACTTATCGTTGACGCAATTTGTTCTGTTTCTGACGGCACATTTTTATCTTTAATAGAATCAACATTTTCTAAACTCTTTGTTTTCTCTGGACTTTTATTTTCATCTGAATATTTTTGTGTGGGAACGTTCAAAATATTTTCGTAATCAGAATTATTGCTATTAACTGGTGTATGTTTTCTATTTTCAGACTCTTCAATCCGAACATACTGGGTACTCATATTGTACCACCCTTCTGAATTATCACTACTGCTGTCGTCATCTTCAGATTTTGAACTAGTTCTAGTAATACTATTGTGATTAGTTAGTTGAATTTCATCATTACATTCACCTTTATTTTCACAATCATTTATTTTAATTTCAATTTTCTGTGTAGCCATATCATCAAAATCGTCCATTTTTTCCTTATTAACTATTTCGTTACTATTTGTTTCTTTGTCGATAGGTCCCTCAAGATTCTGAGTTTCCATATCATGAATATTAGTAGTTTTCTCTTCATCAACCTTCTCGCTGCTGTTAATTTTATTTACATCGTCAGGTACTTCGACATTCTGTGTTTCCATGTCATGAATATTAGTAGTTTTCTCTTCATGAACCTTTTCACTTCTATTAATTTTATTTACATCGTCAGGTACCTCGACCTTTTGTGTTTCCATGTCATGTAAATTAGTAATTTTTTCTACTCTTGGTACCATCTTTGGTATTTCCAAATTTTGTGTTTCCATATCATGAATACTTACTATTTTCTTATCATAAGTTGTTATGTTAACTTTGAGGAGACCACTTTCTACTTCTTGAGTTTCCATTTCATGAAAACTAACTGATTTACGAGTCTTTTTCGTTTGTTCGGAAACATTAGTATTGTTTTTACTTGTTTCTAAAATGAAAGTTTGCGGATCATGAATATGAGAGGTACTTGCTTGATGACTAGTATCTGATAATTTTAACGAATCCATATCAGACTGGAACAGATCGTTCGAGCTATCTAACGCAGAAGCTTTAGAGGTAGACATTTCTTCATTCGTTTTTTTCGTATTTTGCAAAGCTTTATTAGTGTTTTCATAAAATTCTTGTGTAGTTGGTACTAAATTTTCATCGTCACTAAATGCATCCTGTGATCAATTACAAATATTTTTTTTAATTATATTGAAAAAGATCTAACACACAAATAATCAACTAACAATTTTAGCATAATAAAATTTTACATTTACCCGAGATGAATCTGGCGTACTTTCTATTATCACCGAATTTTTATTGTGACACGTAATTGCCGGAGTGTCGGGTACACAGGTGTCACTTACTTTGATTGTTTTATACACAGCTGAAACTCTACCGAAGAAAACTGAGTCTCCGTCTTTCAATTGATATGCACGACCAGCTTTCAAAATTACCTGTAAAATTATTTTGAAATTAATATCCTGCATAAAAAGATAAACTATAAAAGTTAATATAAAAAAAGTTACATTGTTTATTTTTGTCCAATTCGATGAACACAAATCAGTTATAAATGTTGTCCCAGGGCCTGTACCGCTTTCTATTTCAGCGTGCTGTTTTGAAATAGTCTGAAAAAAAAAATAAAATTCAATTAAACAATTGCATTTACTATTTTAAAAATGATTTATTGTTGATATGAAAGAATCAGCCGTTATTTAAGAAATAATATATGTAATAGCCGACGAATATTTTTTCCATTCGAAAGATTAACAAACACATCCATATCATACAGCAATGTCTTTACTGCCAAAATTCATCGATTGATTCCACTTGTAAAAACTTTTAATTTCCTCTCGTTGGTTATTTAAGACGCACTGCTAAATGCATAATCACCATTCTGCTAAGCATACATCGCTCTGCGATTGCTCGCTGATTCACTTTATCCATTGATAGTGTTATCGTATAGATAGTGTTTTCAAACCGGAAAATTGAAAAAAATTACTCCAGAGATACCCACCAGTACAACGAGTAAGTTTAAATTTGCATCTATTACATAAAATCGTTTGACGTAAGAGGTTTATTATCCGCAAATTAAAAAATTCAACCGGTTCCTTAATAATGATAAGATAATAATCAGCAGATCAGTGTAAAGTGATCATTATTGTATGAACTGCACATCTTCATGTCTATTATGACGTGCACAGTCATTAATCTCTCCACAATATTGATCAGAACGACAGGTTTAATTCAGGTATCAAATATTTATAGAGAAAAAAGCTCTATTGATACTAACTGAACTAGTAGTAACAATTTCGATCATCGGAACATGAGAATCAGTTGATATGATTACATGCGACCATCGGATCGTACGGTAAAAATATTCCAGACTCGCTATCGTCGTAAACAACGAAAAACGTCAGAGAAGAAAAAAAATGACGGCGACGATAAGTTAAACGTCGAGTTATGTGTATTCTCGTAGCGGATTCGTTGATAATATTAGCCTTAAACGTTGTATTCGTTGGATAAGGATGGGTGGTGGTAGTCTGATAAAAGCCCGTACGTGATCCAGAGTGGTGGGGCAATCATTTCTTTTTTTTCTGTCGAATAAGTGCAGCAGCCACTGCAACCGGCGAACGAGCGCAGATAGAAAGATGATCTCGACGTGGGTACTGGCCGTGCTGGCCCTCATAAGCGTCGGTTGTCATGGTCAATTTGTGGATGACAGTGTCCCGCCGGTAGTTACAACGCTCTTGGGTAAAATTCGAGGTACCTACGAATTCACGTACCATGGACACAGATACGAAAGTTACAAGGGAATACCGTACGCTCTGCCACCGGTTGGAAAATTGAGATTCAAGGTTAGTTTTTTCATCTTCCACAAGAGTTAGATCTCGAGAGTTGAATAAACTCAATAATTATTTTTTTCAGCCTCCTCACCCAATTCTGTCCTGGCCCGGCGAACTGGTTGCGAACAAATATGGGTCCGAGTGCATCCAGTTTGATCACATTCCAAAAAATCCATTAGATAGAGTCGTCGGCGCTGAAGA
This sequence comes from Goniozus legneri, assembly GCA_003055095.1. Lineage (NCBI taxonomy): Eukaryota > Metazoa > Arthropoda > Insecta > Hymenoptera > Bethylidae > Goniozus > Goniozus legneri. Next base: position 247,211 of record NCVS01000196.1, on the reverse strand, counting down.
CTGTTTGTACTTGAACGTCCACGTACCACTTCAGTCAGATGGCACGAAAACGCCGAAAATGCCGGTATTCTTTTGGATTCACGGAGGAGCGTTTCAGTTTGGCACCGGTGCTTACATGGGACCGAGATATCTACTGGATCGCGATGTCATTCTAGTCACGATGAATTATCGTCTTGGGCCGCTCGGTAAACAATTTTATTGTAACTGAAAATTCTAGAATCTCTGAACGTCTTGATCTCTCTTCAGGATTTTTGAGCACCGAAGATGAAATAGTGCCAGGAAATATGGGATTGAAAGATCAAAATATGGCTCTTCGTTGGGTCTCGGAGAACATCGAGGCTTTTGGCGGAGATCCGAAAAATATCGTAATCGGTGGTATCAGCGCCGGTGGTGCCAGTACTCATTATCACTACCTCTCTCCATTGAGTGCCGGTCTTTTCCAAGGTCAGACATTTTTCATGCACAATCCTCGTAAGTTTGACTCGACTGAACCATTTTTTCAAAACTCGCAGGTGGTATGTCGATCAGTGGAACTTCCTTACTTTGCTGGGCTCAAACAGAGCACGCTCTAGAAAAAACTAAAAAACTCGCCGATTTAATGGGATGTCCAACGGAGAACAACAAAGAGATGATTAGATGTTTGAGATACCGACCTGCGAGAGCTGTCGTCGAAACAGTCGGTAAATTTATGGTGAGTAGAGAGTACGCAGAAATATTTTCCGACTCTACCAAATAACTTTTTATAGCCCTGGCTGTACAATCCTTACACACAGTTCGGGCCAGTTGTCGAGAAAGCTGGACCAGCTCCATTCATTAACAGCTCTCCAGCTGAGATAATAAGCAGTGGCAAGGCTTATGATGTTCCCTGGTTGACGTCAGTTGTTACAGAAGAAGGACTTTATCCAGCTGCTGGTATTAATCATTCTTTTGAAATTTTCTTCATCTTTTGGAAGAGATAAGAATGTTACTTTTTTCAGAATTCGTCGCCAACGAAGAGAAATTGAATGAGCTCGATGAAAATTGGGAGTTGATCGCTCCTCATCTGTTGGACTTCAATTTCACGATTCCACTCAAACAGCATGTCGAAGTAGCGAATAAAATCAGGCAGCACTACTTCAAGGACAGTAAAATCGACAAGTCGACTGTCGGTCCTCTGGTGCAAATGATAGGCGATAGGTTGTTCGTAGTCGACAGCGAGAAGGCAGCTAGAATGCAAGCCAAGGCCAATAAAAGCCCAGTTTATTACTATTACTTCGGGTACAGAGCAAAACAGAGTCTCAGTGACCCGATGAGTTTTACCACGGAAAATTTCGGTAAGATAGCATCGAAATTTTAACAAAATACAATTGAACAAATTTTTGGAAAATGTTATTAGGTGTGAGCCACGGAGATGATGCGTATACAGTATTCGATACTCCTTATTTGGATCCTACAACCTCGAAGAACGACATCAAAATGCTCAATGAACTCATTGATATTTACTTCTCGTTCATTAAGGACAAGTAAGAAAAATTTTTTAATTTTCAAATTTAAAATCTGGATAAGGAACGGATGATTAGAAAAAAATGTCTTATTTTAGGAAACCTAAAGCTGGTGTCGAATGGCCAAAATTAGACCCAACGAAGAAAGAAATGCAATATCTTTATATTGCCGGTCCTGGAAAATACAGTATGAAAACGAATGAAAACTTCGGCCAGAAACAATTCTGGAACACTATCGACTTTAACGAGAACAAGCTCGGTGGTAAGAATGTCAAAGAAGAATTATAAGCAAAAAAATATGTAAAACAGAAGAGCGAAAGTTCAAAAACTATGTAATTCTTGTTATAAAGTCACGTAGATGTGCATTTCTCAATTTTATAATTCACGAAAATAAAGATATATTTTTATATATATTTTGTTTTCCTTTCCCTATCATAAGAATTATTCAATTAAATTGATAAACCGTGTCCTTGGAAATTAAATACAACAAGAATGGATAATTGTTATACCAATTTAAATGGTTTAGCAGATAATTCTAAAGTATTAGTCTGCTCGAGTTTTCATGCCTGAAAACTCAGGTAACGAAAGCAAAAATGTATCTGAAATTTAATATACTGCAAATTTTCGGATTAATTTTTTTATGTGTTGCGCCATTTGATGGTGTACTGAGTTCAGAGGATGCTCCTATTGTTCTAATAAACACCGGGTACATCAAAGGGTATTATAAAACTTCGAACAATGGGAGAAAATACAGAGCCTTCGAGGGCATTCCGTACGCTATGCCGCCAACTGGAAAACTTCGATTCGAAGTAATTTTTCCAACGTTGAGAAAAAAATCAAATTCCAAAAAATTCTAATTTCTGTAATTATTACATATTTATATTTGCAGCCTCCAATGAGAATGTTCCCATGGCATGGTGTTGCTCTCACTAACGCGTTCGGTCCAATTTGCATGCAATATAATAGGTTCTCGTTTAATCCAGATGAACATCCTGTTGTTGGAACTGAGGATTGTTTATATATTAATGTTTATACTCCTGAACGACGAGAAACCGATGATCTTCTACCGGTCTTATTTTTTATCCATGGTGGCGAGTTTACGTACTCAGCCGGTAGTTTATACGGTCCAAAATTCTTGATGGATAAAGATATAATTGTAGTGACTTTCAATTATCGTCTTGGTCCTCTTGGTAAAATTAAAATTAGTTCTCTACCATTAGATGGCTGTATTAAAAATATAATCAATCGACAGGCTTCTTAAGTACAGAAGACAGCATTGTCCCAGGAAATATGGGATTGAAAGATCAAGGCATTGCTTTACGTTGGACATATGAAAATGCTAAAGCCTTCGGTGGTGATAATTCTAGAATAACCATTCTTGGCCAAGGATCTGGTGCAGCCAGTGCACAGTTCCACTCTCAGTCACATTGGAGCGATGGGCATTTCCAGAGTGAGCAATAGCTTTTTCATAACTGTCAAATAATCATACTTAAATTTTTCAAATATGAAGGAGGTATCTCAGCGAGTGGAACAGCTTACAATAGCTGGGCATTGACTAAAAATCCACTAGTAAAGGCTAAAAAATTAGCAGATATTGTTGGTTGCACAGAGAGAACAGTAGTTACTATGGTTGAGTGCATGCAACATCGACCAGCTAATCAATTGGTTGGAGCAGTTGGCAAATTTTTGGTATGTTGACTCACAGTATAGAAAATTTGGTCCTATATACCATTTAATAAAATATAAAATTCTCAGCCTTACAAGTATAGTTTATATTCACCATTTGGGCCAGTTGTTGAAAAAGATGGAAGATATCCATTTATCGAACGTGAGCCAATATTATCGTTTCGTGATAGAAAAAATCAAGATCTACCATGGATTTATGGTTTTGTTACTAATGAAGCTGCTCTACCTATAGCAGGTAAAATACTTACATAATCCATCATTATTAGTATGTTGTATTTGAGAATTCAACAGGTTTAATCAACAATGAAAAACTATTAGAGGAAGTTGATAATAAGTGGAATGAACTAGCACCTTTTATATTAGATTTTAATGAAACAATACCAAAAAATGAACAAAATGAAGTAGCAACCAAAGTAAAACAGCATTATTTTGGAAATGAAAAAATTAATCTGTCAAATAAAGATAAATTTATGCAGTTGGTTAACGATAAATTATACCTCATAAATACTGAAGAAGCTGTTAGAATTCACTCAGAAGTTAATCGAGAACCAGTTTGGTTGTATCATTTTTCATACCAAGGAGCTCATAGCTTTTCAGAAATGATCACTAATTCTAAAAATAACATAGGTAATTTCTAAATTCCCTTATTTAATTTCAATTCACAACGTAAATATTTGTTATCATGCAGGGCCTGCTCATTTAGATGACATTACTTATATCTTTGAAACACCATACAGTAATATGAACAGTAAAATAGTAGATCGTATGATGAGAGAAAAATTATTAGATACATTCGTCTCATTTGCAACTACTGGGTAAGTTTAATAGTTCTTCAGCCGTAATAATCGAATTCCTCTAAATATATTTTTTTGCTATTTAGAAAACCAGATATTAGTTTCAATAGGAAACCTATAAATTGGAAACCTATTGATAGATTTGATTCACAAATTTCGTTTCTGCATATTGGTAGTCCAAGTAATATTCACATGGACCATACGTTTCATCTTGGTGAAACACAATTTTGGAATTCCATAGATGAAAATACATATAAATAAGAATTTTAAAAGTAAACATGAAAATAGAATATTACTTACATTGTGAAGTAGTACTATGTCACATCCTGACTTTCTTCCCACTTTATTAATCCCTGTCATTATTGGATGATGTATTCCATCAACAATCAGTTCTCCAGTCTATCAAAAATAATATTATTACTAGAATTTAATTTCAAAATGAGAAACTGATTCAAAATGTGAGATGAATTTTTCCTACCTGCTCCTTTATATTTTTACATGCAGAATTTGTTTGCGTCGACCTAAATTGTTCATCATCTAAATGAAGGACCTGTGTTGCGCTGATATCCATATTGAAAATGTAAAATCTTTTTTGGTTGCTAAATATGTTCGTTAACTAAATAGTAAAAATAATGCCGACAGATACAAGACATACGGTGTCACTTCATTATCCATAAAATGCTCAAATCGTTTCTTATTGATTTAATTTTACTGGAAATATATTATACATCAGAACAGTGTTTATACTAAAAAACCGACATGCACGACAAGACGTACATAAAAACTATTAAAATAACATTTTTTTTTACTAAAATTCGTTGAACTATCACTTCGCGCGAAGTAAAATAGTCAACAAAGGTAGAAAAACCGCCTTTTTGAAAACAGTCACGTGACATTGGACCGCCATTGTGTACAAATTATTATTAACGGACAACGAGAACAAGTCGAATCCACACGTACTGAAATAAAATCAATAGATTTTTCATTTCTACCGAAATTATTCCACATAAATTTCTTTTGTTTGTAATTCATGAAATTTTTGAACAAAAAATTAATTTTCTACCATTACAATGTGAATTATATATTTTGCTTTTTTAGGAATTTGACATATGCAGCGTTTACGAACACATCGTTATTGCCCATGCCGCCATAGTTCAAACCGTCTTCGTTGTGCAAATTTTTTACCACCTTCATAGTTTCGAAGTACGTATTTTTTGTGAATAATTAAGTAAATATGTCATTTGGCACCGGCTTTGGAGCAGCCGCTTCTACACCCGCTCCAACATTTGGATTTGGTACTACGCAATCAACGTCTACAACGTCAGTTAAGCCAGCAGGTAAGTAATCAATTTTAGGTTAATTCATTACCTTTTTTACTTTTTTTCTCTATCACATCACTGATTCTCCACTTAATGACATTCTTTGAAAAGAATTCATTCAAAAAAACGTAATAAAAGACCCCCCACCATAAAAAAATGTAATCAAGATTATAGATTTAATAAAAAAAAAATAGATTTGTATTAGGTTATGATATACCTAAAAGAGATGATATAAAATTTTTTATTTTCACTGAGATTCGTCATAAAAAGCTCTAATAAATTTCTATTTCATCAAATTCTCTCGAAATACTCTACAAAAGTTATTCTCTGACTGAACATAATCAAAAATACACCTATGTAAAAACCATCAAATTGCTTAATGTTTTGATGAATTATTAATATTCTTGCTTAGCGACCCCATAATTTTATCAGTTGTTAAAAGCGGTTGATGTATTCCCTCGCAACCTTTTTCACATTGAATGTCGCTTCTTCTAAGATATAATCTTCTTTTTGATTTTGCTATAACGCAAGCAGTAATACAACAGAAGAATATAATAATAGTAAAAGTGATAAAAAGAAATAAAAAAATCATTGTATGTGCGGGATTTGGTTTGACTGATGCATTAGATGTGAGATTCTGCCAATTATATGTTGTAGTATGTAAAATCGAATTCATAGTTGTAGCTACTGCGGTAGGTGGTGTATCTTCAATGTTATACATGATGTTGGGTATTTGCCCCATTGTGGTTGACATAATTTCTCCTGTAGCGTCCTTAAATATTAATGATTAGTTTTATTGGTATTTTGAATTCAGAATTTGATTACCCCAACGGCCATTTTTGTTGTTTCTATTTCGTTCAACAATTCGGTTGGATAATCTGGAACATAATTTCCATGCATATTTGTTGAATTTAATGGGAAGAATTTTTCTGAGAAACTGTCCGGAAATAGTTGATTTTTATATTGCTATGAAAAGTGACAGATTATGAGCAAATTAAAAATGCATTATTTAAACAACATCTAATTTACCTGATATTCATTATGTGATACTTGAATCAACATTGTATTTCAATTTCCTAATAACTTTATTTTAAATTTTGGAAAATATATTAATTAATCTAATTCATATAAAATTCATATAGAAAAACAATCTGTATGGCAATATGTTTATTTCTTTTTGCAGTTCTCTGTTCTCTGAACAGAATAACATTTAAAACAAAACACTGTTTGTTTCATTAGATTTTCAAAATTTTATTTGTGTTTTAATTGTGAACTTCAGTTGTGTGTGTGTATGTGTGTGTGTGTGTGTGTGTGGGATTTTCATTAGTGTAAATACGAAGAAATATGAAAATGTTTCATAATCTAATGGGATTTGGAACCAGGTTTTGGAACTACAGGATTTGGATTTAGTACTCCAACGACCTCTACTCCAAGCTTATTTGGAACTCCGTCTACACAATCTACTGGATTCGGAACTGGAGCTACTGGTTTTGGTACACCAGCTGCGACAAGTTTTGGGACAGGAACATCAACTGGTACTGGTTTTGGTACTGCATTTGGTACCACTTCAACACCTGGATTTGGCAATACTACAGCATTCGGATGTACACCTACATTAGGTTTTGGGACTACACCAGCATCAACAACAACTGGTTTCACTGGTCTAGGTGCCTCAGCGTCAACAACCTCTAGTGGATTTGGTTCATTTGGTACATTCGGAACAGCGACGACGACTACAACACCAAGTTTATTTGGTACTTTTAATGTACCAAGTACAGCAGCAACAGGTTTCGGTGGATCGACCGGATTTGGTGCGTTCGGAAATAAAAGCGCTGTGACCACTTCCACTAGTGGGTTTGTTGGCTTTGGTACAGGTAAATAATTTTTTGTGAATAAATTTTTTATTTTTGTATTTAATTTACATAATAATATATATTAACTTAATTTAACAGGTACTGGTTTTGGAGGTTTCGGGTCTAGTTTGACTCAACCCCAGCAGCAACAGCAACAGCAACAGCAACAACAGCAGCAGCAACAACAATATTCAAATGCTATATCAGAAGCTCTTTATAATGCTGTCTTCAATTGCCAATTATTTAACGACGAACGCGACAATACGATTGCTAAGTGGAACTTGATTCAAGCTCTGTGGGGTACTGGCAAGGCTTATTACTCAGCGAACGCACCTCCCATTGAACTCAATCAGGAGAACCCACTATGTAGATTCAAAGCAATTGGTTATAGTCGTATGCCCGACGCCGATAACAATGATGGTTTGGTAGTTCTATGTTTCAATAAAAAGGAACAAGAATTGAAGGACGAGAGGCAACAAATGATCGCCTCGTTCAATGCAATCTTAGGGAATAAACCAAATTTAACAGTGACAGTGGATAATATCAAACCTACTGGTGAAGCGAAATGTCAAGTAGTAATTTATGTCTCGGAAAAGGGAATCACCGGTTCATCTAAAAAAATCCCAGCTAACGAATTGGTTGCGTACATGTCGCAAGTCATGCAGAAGCAGCAATTAACTCAGATTGGTGTTGAAAATATATTTGCTCAAGTTAAATTAGACCCAAAGCAACTGAAGGAGTACTTAGACAATCCACCTTGTTCTATCGACCCAAGATTATGGAAACAAGCTCAGTTAGATAATCCGAATCCAGAATTGTACATACCAGTTCCAATGATAGGCTTCCAACAAGTAAAACAGAGGCTGAAGTGTCAAGAGGAGGAAACCTCAAGACATAGAGCGTTTTTGGATTTAGCAGCTGAAAGAATACAGGGCTTGCAGAGGCAACACACGGCCATTCAAGCACGATTGAAGGAACATAGGAGAACTCTATTGGGTCTTCAACACAGAGTACTACAGGTAGCAAATTATATTTATACGTATTGTTAAAATTATTTTTTAACAGTATATTATTATATTAATATGTTATTATTAAAATTAAATTGTATTAAAATCATCATTTTAATTTTAATAGGTATTAGTCCGACAAGAAATTACTCGCAAAGCTGGATTATCGATGCAACCAGAAGAAGAAGTTCTTGCACGAAGGTTCGAAGGTATGCACTCGCAAATTAGCGCACCTACTCAATTCAAGGGTAGAATTAGTGAAATGCTTTCTCAGTTGCGAATGAGAAGACACACAGATACGCAAAATCAAGAACGTTACGCAATAGATCCTATTGCACAAGATGATATTAAATCGGTATGTATTTGTTTGATACGCTGTCTATTTATAAGTAGCGAATTATTGTTGAAATTAATCAATTGTTTGTTTTAGTATTTGAGTATGGAACAACAGGGAATAGCACAATTGGTCGCCACAATAAATGCCGATCTCGAAAGTTTGAAAATAATTAACGACGGGATGTCTGATCTTGTGAATCATAGCATTTCTTGAAACTCGTTATCATGTTAATGTAATATTTAAATCAGGATGTTAACAAGTTATGATATTACAAACATCGCAGAAATTTTGCGTATCATGAAATCATTGTCGCTTCATGTCAATTCATATTGAATGGCATCGATGTTTGAGTAATCTCATAACGATATTTAAAGAAAAACGCCAAGTTCGAAACTTGAGTATAACAATTCAAAAAGGACCTCATCGAATTTTATATGAAATATTTTTTTGTGAAGTTGGAAAAGGAGTAATTGTAATTAATATATGGTTAGTAAGTGTTTGTTACGAGGTAAAAAATAAAAGAAAAGTTTTTACATAAATAATATGTTTTTATTCAGATAATTTCCAATCATTAACACGCTTTTTATTCCAGAAGAGTGTCGATTCCAAACTCTGATTTATTGTTACGCTTTTGATACACTTATAATATATCAGTATGTACATATATTACATATGCCGTTTCAACATAGAAAATTGAGATTATTTCCAAATTGTCAAAACGAAAATTATGATCATAAGCTATTTTTTAAATTATTTTCTGTTAATTTTTGTTAAAATAAAAATTGGGAGCGCGTGATACTCTGAAGTTTCAAGTAGATCGTACTCGATCAATTTTTTCCATACATCCTATTCTAGTTAGTTAACAATATCAAACGATGACAATAGAAGGCACTACAGAAAGACTTAATCTGTGAACAATCCGTATAACATTGAGCAAAATCCGTCTTCAATTCGCATCGGTTTTATTAGATCGCATATGCAATATTAAAATATTATTTGGTTTCACAGTCTGATTCGGAATAGCTAAAAATAATTAGTTCGATCGCTGTCGTTCCAATTTTAATCGAAACGACAGACCGACTAAAATTTGATTCGCGCGAGACAACTGACATCGCGATGAACTTTGAGGCGTTAACTGCCGCGCATCGTTACACGAATTTCGTCGTTGGGCCTCTAGAAAACTTATATTCTGCGACTAACTTAATTGGTACAAGTGGTTCCCTATAATTATTCGCGTTTTTATCTCTATGTAAATTTGTGCTTCGAACCACAAGTATGGCCCAACAGACGAAACCGAATGATCGCGGCAGTCAAGGCGTCAAAGATATTCGCTATCACAGGAAATCTCGACCGCAAATCCCGATAAGATCACCTTCGCGATCAGAACGCGTCAATGGCATCCTTAATAATGGCTCGTTGTTGTTCCGTGTTAACGTCTGATTGACAAGAGGAGGCAAAAGTAAAAACGAAAAACAAAAATTAATAAGTAAACGACAGGACTAGTCTGGACGTGAGAGGCGTTAGGCCAGGTAATCGATTGATTCACTTGTTGATCGTTAGATCCAGAGGTAGGTCTTGCTCCATCTCAGTAACACCGCTCTCGCACTTAACCCTGAGATCCTGGCCGCAAGTGCTGCTAGTGTCGTTGCTGGTGTTGATGTTGCTCCACATGTTCTGCAAGCCATACTGAAGATCTACAGAGTGCAGCAGGTGTCTAAATAGGGGGTTCTGAGTTTTTAGGATAAGATCGGACAAGATCTTCGTCTTCTGGAGGAGATTCTCGTTGGTGTGGGCGCAGCATTTGTGACGACAGCAGCAATCCGACGTCTGTTTCGCTTCCTGGACGACGTTCTCGTCTTTCTTGGGCTCCTCGACGACGACTTCCATCTTGAGGTCTTCGGCTCGCTTTATCACCGAGTGTCTCACCGCGTCCTGACTTGTGGCAACGTCCCTCTTGCAGGGCGTGCTGTTGACGATCGACTCGATGTTGCGGTAATCAACGGTGACCTTGACGCAGTCCTGGGGCTCCTCGGTCTTTATGGGAGTCGACTGCATGCACGGCATCGGTTCCGTCACGTGGCCAGGGCTGGTCTGAGGCGACGGGACCTGCTGCCTGTCCTTGACATTGCTGTCGTACAGAGGATTCACTTGGATCCTATCCGACATTATGTAACCTTCGTCGTAGAATCTCGGATAGATCTTGACATCTCGAGGTCTGCTGATGTCATCGGTGCGTCTCTGATCCTGCAGGTTGTACATGTTGTTCCACTCGACGAAGCTCCTCTGCTCCTCGAAGCTGTTGTTCGTTTTCGGACTCGACGTGGATGTGTTGCTCTCCAAGCTCGAGTCCTTCTTGTCTGATTCCGATTGGGTGCTGCTGGTGTTGGCGCACGTGCTGCTGCTGCCGCTGCTCATGCTGGTCTGCTTGTCAGGTGACGCGTTCTCTAATCTCGTTTTTGATTCGTCGAAGCTTTTTTCTTGGATCTTGTCGTTGTTGTTGACGTAGTGGCGGTAGGTCTTCACGTGTTTCCTCAGAGACGACGGGTCGGTATATCTCTTGGGGCAACCTGGCACTTTGCAGCAGTAGGGCTTGTCCACTGCGTGCGTCCTGGTGTGTTTGAATCTGTCTGACGAATTCGAGTAGGCTTTGTTGCAACCTTCAACTGGGCATACGTAGGGTCGTTCACCGGTGTGAGACCTCGCGTGAATCTTCAGGTTCTCCGCACGGCTGAAACTTTTGTCGCACTGGAAACAGTGGTGAGGTTTCTCGTTCGTGTGGGTTCGGACGTGGACCAGCATTTTGTACCTAGAAAATTGAAAAAGTTTATTATTTTTACGATTTTGAAAGAAACTAATAAATAATAGTGAAGGAAACAGTGATTATTATATATTTTACTATTATTTTATATTTGTTTATCAAAACTATGTATTTTATTCTGTTTAATACTTTGCTAAGAAAAATTAGAATTATTTTTTGTTTATATTCACCTTGCATTGAATCCACGTTCACCTCTCGCGCAGCCTTCCCATCCACAGTAGAAGAGTCCTCGTGGTCCAGGCGAGGCGTGCAGCCTGGCCACATGACCCGCTAACTGTTCCAACGAAGTAAACCATCTTCCACAATTTTGCCACCTGGTGAAAAAAAATTGTTTTAGAAAAAAGTTTGGAGCAAACTTTTATAAGAAAAAGCGTTAAGCGAAAGTTTTTCTTCTGCGTTAGGAAAATTGCATCAGGGAAAATATTTTCCAGGAGAAGTCAGAGGGGGAAATCCGTACGTAAGAATTCACGGAATCAGAGTGGCCGGCGTGACCAATTGCGTGCAAGCGAGATAAACAGAGAAGTGCGACGCATCGGTATTCGATTTGCGCCACGCACTCGCTTTACCGTCAATTGATACCAATCCCGGCCACTTTAGAGAGGCAGGACTTTTCCTAGCGCGAAAAAAACGGAAGGAGGAGGCAATTTTTATTTCGCGAGATCGATGCCCAAGGTCACATTGATTTTTCCCCGTCTGGGAATTTCGGTGTTTGTCCAGCTGCGTCAATAGAGCTCGGCACTCGTAGGAGCAGCGAGCAAGTAAAAAAAGAAATAACGGTAGGGAAAATAAAATGAAAAATCTCGTTTGGATGTAGAAAATCTCAATCGATATCTCGAGAGTCCGTCTTTATCGCGGATATCGAGTGTCGCTCTTATTTTTATACAAAATGCGCGCACGGGGTGCAGGGGGAGGCGTAATTATCTTTTTTTTTTTTTGTTCGGCGGTGATAACGCGAAAAGAGGCTTCCTACGCGCTCGCGATAAACATCGACGTACCCGGCGCGATTCACGCGACTGTGCGCGTGACGGACACGTGAATGTTCTCTCCCGGTTCCTTCTTTCTCTCTCCCTCTCTTTGCACGGCTAACTCGGAATCGACTAGGGACAATAAAACTCGCGAAGCGTAAAACGTGCGTCGACGAGTCCATTAGCGACTACTGCGCTTCGCTGTTAATTTTTCCGCGACACGAGTGGGGAGTCGCGAAACTTCGGAATTTCCACCAGAAAATTGTCTTGAAAAATTGGAATTCAATTGATGAAATAGAAATTTTTATTAGATGAATTTTATTTAAAAAAAAAAATTTATCGTAATAATACAATATTTCCGGTAATATTTACGTTGAGATATATCGGGGCAAGATTTTATAAGCTGCACGCGCCAGTTAGCGCAATTACTTTCCCCCCACTTTCTCCGCTCCGAACAAACCCGCCAGATAAAACGAGAAGGCGACTGATAACGTCGTCTGCCGATAAAAATAAGAAGCGGGATTTTGTGGAATTTTTCTTTTTATACGGGGCAGCGCTCTTTTGGAAATTCGATCTCGCGCGCGAAGGGAGATCGATAACGGAAGACTCTCTCGTTACGAGGGGGAGGATTGGCTTCTCGCGATATCGCGAGAGTCGGTAGTAACTGGCGAGTACTGGAATCTCGTTACGCAGTGCGAGTGAACTCATTGCTAACGAATTAGCATTGTTCGAGCGGCGAGTGCAGCCTCGAGACTTCGAATCATTTATAAAACCGGGAATGCAAACGAATGCACTTGAAATTTATTTTTTATTGCATTGAAAATAAAAATTTGCTGAAGCTACTCAGCTATACAGAAATAAACATTTCGTTCCAATGTTATTACTTAGAATAAAATTAGTATTTTTAATTAAAACAAATATTTAATCGAATTCTGTTAATTCAAGAAATTTTATATTTAATGCGCAATTAATAATGAATTAATAATTACCTGCACTTGAGCTGCGCCGATTCTCCCCTCCTGACCGATCCAAGCTCCAAACTAGAATTCGACGCGTCCGAGTCGCTGTGGGCGGGACTGGGTGGGCCGCCGTTGCTGAGGGAGTTGGTGGGCGATGAGGCGGGTGGCCCGGGCACGACGAGGCCTGCCAACCTGGCCCTCTGCTCCGGCGACTGCATGGACTGGAGCTCGTCGTCGGCCGGCATACCGATGATGCTCGGGCTAAGAGGATGACGGGGCCAGACCTGGGCCGTCTCGTAGACCTGACCCTCGAGCAGGTGACTCGTGGTCAGGTAGCCCGGGCTCAGGTGACCGGGTCGATAACCAGCCTGCACGTGGCCGATCAGAGCGCCCGGGTAACGTGCCGCGCCGTAAGCCCCAACGTGGCTTGGCATTCTGCCGGGAACGTAAACGATCATTTTTTTGCTACTTCCTGATCGATACAACCAATGCGTGACTCAAAATTCTGATCTTCCTTATAGAAATTCGTTTCAAATTTAAGTGGCTAAAATTTTGTTTTTGGGAAAACTTTTGCTGTCGGCGGAAAAACTGTTACTCTGAAATTTCCCTGCGGGTTAAGAACCATTCAATATTTTTGTTGTTGTTTTCTTCCGCTCTTTATCTCGCGATGACGACGCTGAAATGCAACGCGAGATGCGCGACGATTCGTTATCGACTCGTCTTATCCTTCCGCGGGGACCTTCGACTTCGCCGAGGTTGCTTTATCTCTCCCGCTCTTTTTCTCGCTCTTTTCCTCCAATACCTTCCCACGAAATTCGCCTCGATCTCGCGATCTTATCGGTCCGGCTATTTTCGAACTTTCGCTGCTCTCTTCTTCCGGCAGGATCGGCCGAGATAAGAAGAAAATCGGCCGAATGCTCGACCCCCTGACCCCTCTCGATCCTCAGCTACCGTCCTCTTTCCCCTCCTCCTCTCTCTCTCTCTCTCTCTCTCTCTCTCTCTCTCTTTCCTCCTGACGAATCTCAAATACGCAGTTTCGCTCCGGCGAGACGTTCCAGGCCTCGCGAGCTCGAACGCCGAGAAAAAATCGAGGAGAGAGTACGCGCACTCGGGGAAAACAAACGACACTGCACAGAACACAGACTCGGGACGGGAACCGGAGAATTTTGGGGCTTTTCAAGATCACTGATAAACTTCAGTCCGAGTTCGTATCGTCAGATGTACTTGAAACGATTCGACTTGAGGATACGGTAGCTGAGGAACTGCTTGCTGTACTCGATCGGGAACATTACTGCGACTTGTTGCGCACCTAACGCGGCTCGAGACAGTTTTACGTGCACTTTTCAGCTCGCTCGACGTTATTGAAATCCTTGCGAGACTAGAATCCAAATGTCATGACACTCTCTCGATTGAAAATGTGGGCCTGTTGACACCTCGCGGGAGTGGAAAAACAGTGATGGCCGTCTGACCGTCTCGGCAATCGTCAGAAGCTCGCGGCTGGCATCTTTTGTCGATTGATAAGAGCGGAGCGGAGTAGGGTTAACCGAAACGAGCGTCGGAGAACAGAAGCCGGAGAACGGAACTAACGCTCGCGATCGTTCGACGAGGCTTTATATGCAATCGGGCTATCGCGGGACCTCCCACTCGAGTCGCTTTATCTGTCTCTCTCTGTATCTCTTTTTCTAGCTATCTCTCTCTCTCTAACTGTCTCTTTTTCTCTTTACTAGCTATCTCTTTCTCTCTCTCTCTCTCTCTCTCTCTCTCTCTCTCTGTCTTTTTCTATCGATCTATCTCTCTTTTTCTAGCTCTCTTTCTCTCTCTAACTAGTTCTGTCTCTTTCTCTCGTTACTAGCACTTTTTCTCTGTCTCTTTCTATCAATCTATCTCTCTCCGTCTGTCTATCCATCTTTCTCTCTCGCTCCCACTTGACATCCTCTACAAGATAGAGCGTCAGAGTCCGATAAGCCAGTAGCTTCGATTGGACGTCTCCGTCTGAAAAGCCTCATCCCCTCCCCGCGTCAACGTCACTGATTTTCGTCATCGGTTCGATAACAGTAGGCAGATATCGATATCTACAATTCCTTATCGTCACGGATAGTTTTCTCCCTTTTCTTCCTAACTTTCCTTTTGCTTAGTACTTCACCCATTTCCGGAAAATTCTCAATCAATTGTTCAAAGTTTTCAGTCTACCGCCGAAGGAGGTTTATTTTAAAATCGTACCCCCCGCGAAGTCTGTTCGCGGAATAATCGAAGAGAGAGACGGAGAGTGTCGAATTAATCAGCTCGCGTTACCCACTCCTCGGATGACGGCGGACCAATCGAGTCGCGGAACAAAGTCCTCCTCTCTCTCTCTCTCTCGCTCTCTCGTACTTTATCCACGAGGAAGTCGGCAAACGTAGACCATACGTCAGGCCCCACGGAACCTTCGTACCTCGCGAAACGTCCAAAGGTAGAATTTTATCTCGGAAGCTCGCGGGGTGCCTCCAGGTGACGCAGAGGTGAGCGGAGAATTTCGAGAATCGTAAAACGTCAAAGGTCGTTGGGAGTTATCTGCCCTCCCGCGGTTCGAGAGAGCTTCTGCATTGTGCCCTCTCCCCTCCCCGGCCTGGTCATCATCTCACGACCTCACGATCCTCTCAATAATGGACCAATGTCGCGTTTTATCTACCGAGAGAGGCTGCCAATATTTCCGCGCGCGCGCGCGCGCGAGCACAAAATAATTGTTTACGAGCAGCGCGTCAGCGGGGGCTTCGATCGATCGTAGACGAGCGAGCGAGAAAGAAAGAAGAAAGAACGAGACGGTAAAAACGTGCGTAGACGTTACATAAATAGTCGATAATGGGACGCGATATTTGAGATAGTTCGCGGACTCCCAGAGTGCCCCCGGACCTTGAAGTCGCTTTTGAGAAGCAGGGAGGGAGCGAGAGGGCAAAAATTGAAGGGGAGAGTGAGCGAGAGAGGTGGACTGACACGAAACGAGCGCGTGAGAGGACGAAACGAGACAAACAATCATTGAATTCTTTAATTGACGCACGCGTGATCGAATCGTTATTGTCGGGACGGATCGATCGAGATCGATCGATTCTACTCGGCTGTGATTTTTAACCCTTTGACTGAGCAATAGGAGACTCGTAGTTTTTAATTTTTTATTTTATTTACTGTCGGAACGATGAAAAAATAATTCAAGAATATATACTTTAATTTTTTACTGTACTGTACGAGAAATTTCTGTCAAAAATTTCTCAGAAGTAGAATAACTAGAGTTATAGAAAGTCGAGTTAAGGACTCGGGTCACGAAACCAGAGGGGGTTAATAAAACGAGAAAGAGAAAACCTCGGTATAAAGGCTCGCTCTATTATATGATCGATTGCAGGAATCGGTCTCAGAAAAGAGCAACAGATGGTGGCGTCGTTTCACGCAATAACGAGGCATTCTTCGGCGACTTTCTTCTCTCTCTCTCTCTCTCTCTCACCCTTCGTTTTGATTTTTTTCTCACTCCAGAGCGAGCCGAGGCTCGAATCGCGTCTTCGGGGCCTCGGACAAAAACCGGGAAACCCTCGAGGCGAGCGCGCACTTGAAAATTGGTTCCACGAGTGGCGAGAATGAGAAATAAAAAAGACAGGCGGGGGGTCCTTTAATGATCCGTGAGAAATGCTCGCGCGCCTACTCGAGCGGCCCGCTCGAGTTTTCGACTCTTTCTTCTTTAACGACGATAAATAATTATGTAAAGCCCGACGACGGAGGAGCGTCGAGCGACGAGGTGAGCCAACGACATCTGGTAAATATTTACCCGATTTCGTCAATCCCCGTTTGCTGGTTACTCGGGTACGATATTGTACATTCGCACGAGCGCCAATCTAATCTGGGTAAGGAGTCGAATTTTCGATCGGGTAAACAAGTCCTGGTATCGAACGATGTTAAGAAATTTACACGTAAGAATATCGATACGAATTTTTGTATTCATTGTTTCCATAAAATTTGATAAAGAAAAGTTTCAAATTTTATAGAATTTGGCTTGGTAAGAAGAAATTAAAATTGAACAAACTGAAATAGAAAATTTAATTTTCGAACTTAAAAATTAAATTTTTTATTGATAAAATGAATTTTGCCATAGAAATTATAAAAATTTAAAAAAACGTTGAGCTGGAGATCGAGAAAAAATCCAGCGAGGAAAAGTCGGATCGATAAATTGCGATTGTTTGCACTCGAATTTCAAAGAACGCGTGTGAAAGAGCAATTCAGAGTCGAGCGGTGGGAGGTGAATACGTGAGCGAGCTCATACGCGTACAGTCTCCTTATCTCGGTGACATTGCGATAACACGATCACGGGGGTCTTCCTGCATCGTCTCTGTTCTTGGCTCGTGTTGGTGGCCGCGTGTGCGTTAGCACACATTGTACTCGATTTTTCGTGTAAACACGTAAAAAATAGTCCCGCCTCGGCAAATCGAGCCCGAGCTATTTTTTTCTCTCCTCGATTTTTTTTCTTTCGATTATCCCCACTAACGAAAACAGCCAGTGTGGAAAAATTTCGGCCCACGTTGCATAATGGCGTGGGGAATTTAAAGAGATTACGCGGGAATGAATGAACTTTAATCTGCTCGCCTTTTTTTTTGGTGGGCGGTGTGGAAAAAAGTCAATGGGAGGTGAAATTTTCCGGCAGATGTCGAGATGAGTATGGAAAGCGAATTTTCACGAACAGACGAGGTTTTCTTTTAATTTAGTCGACAGTCTTAGAACAACGAGGCGGGCCTCTTTCTTCTCCGAACATCGATGGGGGTTCCATTAGTTACACAGTAGCCCCCCCTCCCCCCTTTCTTCAAAGAGAAAAGAAAAAGAGCAAAGTCCATTAGCATAATTATGCGCATATTATATACATCGTTAATGCCCCGTGGAAACTTTTTTTTCGACCGAGCCTCTCGGAGAAACGAAAAAAGAAAAGAAACCGAAACGAAAAATACAGAAGACAGTACTGAATTTTCTTTGTTTTTCGATTAATCGGTATTTAATCGTCCACGAGGCGTACGCATCGATCAGCTGGACGAACGTACTCGCGATAAGCGATTGAAAAAATTCCACTCTTTTCGCAGTCGCATCATGACCCGCGTAAGAAACACCTGAGAGAGAGAAAAAAAAATCAAAAACTGAATCTCGTTAATTCGAAATTATTTTTCTCCTTTTGGATTCGTAGAAAAAGAAACATCGAAGGTCCTCTCTGTTAGAAAAGAACGAGTAAGAAACCCCCAGCATCTCGCGGGGCGTATTAATGAATATGGCACTACCGGCTATCGCTCTCTCTCTCTCTCTCTCTCTCTCTCTCTCTTTCTCCCTCTCTCATTCGTGCCTCGCTATCGGGCCCGTTCCCACCCTTCATCTCGCATGACACCCCACGGACTGGGCTGCCGGTGTCGGCGCTCTTTGATCTCGAGCCGACCAGGTATATAGAAGCGTCCAGGAAGAGGAGAGAGAGATAGCGATTGAAGTGGGAGGAGGAGGATCCCGGGACGACCAATGGGGCTGAGAGGGGCTCTAAACTCGAGAAAATATGTTCGGGTTCCTCTTTTTTTTTAGCCTCTCCTCTCTCCCCCCTCTCTCTCTCTCTCTTTCACCGGGAGGCGAGATCGAGATCCGGTAGAGATAGCCCGCAGCAGAGCCGAAAGAGGTTTTACGCCACCCCATCCCACCAGCCTGATCATTCATTTAGATTCGATCCCGGCTCGTCTATTAATACGATCGATTGTTAATTCCTCTCCAGCTGTTAATTCTTTCCGAACCTCGAAAACTCCGAGCGCTAACCGACCTGTAATCCTCCTCGACTCGCTAAGTTTCTAATTTTAGTTAGTACATTCATTTTAATTTGAATTCAGTTTTAATTAGTTCAAATAAATATTTAATTCGACAAAATGAATTATTGTTTGGACTGATTAAATATTAGTTTAAATGAAATTGACATCTGCCATTTCAATAATTATTTCACCTAGAAATTAAATATTTATTTGAACGAATGCCAATAAATATTGAGTATATTTTACAAAATTCAAACACAGTTTTAGCGAATTTTATAAATAAGTTTTTTGAGAAGGGACAAAGATTGTACCAGCCAGCTGTCAAAAATCTCGAGCCTGAGAAAGACTTTCGGGAATGTTTCGCGTGAAAAACCGGGAGAGAACGAGAGAGAGCCCGGATAAGTTTTTGGAGAACACCGAGAGTGGAGGTCGAGGGTCTCCTCTCGAGACACTCGCGATGGGAGGCTCGATATTCTCGCGCGGATGCCGGTTATGCACTTGGCGTGTGGTTCGCGCCACACGAAAATACACTCTAGTGGGCCCGCGACGGGCGAGCAGTTTTCAACCCCGGCCACCCTCGCAGCGGGAGAGCCGCGATAGCTGCGGGTGAAAAATTCCACCGACCCCCACGTACGCGCACGAGAGGCGTTATTATTCGTCCCCCGCTGAACCGAGTCTTATTCCTAGCGCGGAGATTTACGTCGAGTGCCGTGAGATCGGCTAGGGCCTCTTATTCGCCTATGACCGCCTCGACTGCGAAACTTATGAGTCTGTGAATTTTTGTACTTGGAATTTTCGAACGGGAGCTAATTGCAATTAACCTCGATCGCCGAGATCCCCGATTGAAAAAAACTTTGCGTATCCTTCGGTGATTTATCAAGGCTAAGGGGAGGGAATATTAATATCTCCCCCTCTCTCTCTCTCTCTCTCTCTTTCTCTCTCTCTCGCGGCTGAGAAAACGAAGGCCAACGTACGAGGCCGGCATAACGCGTATTACGTACGGGACAGAGGATGGCTACCGGTCGCAGCGGGGGATCGCGCCGGGGGTCTTCTCCTCTCTCTCTACCTACACGCGTATACGTTACTGCCGTTCTGTTTCCTCCTCTTTCTCTCTCTCAATGGCCTCCGGCGTCTATGAGCTCGTACATTTTTTATCCGCTCTTCGCGAGCCTCGTGATTCTCGACTGGACTAATTAAAGGATTAATACGAGAATCTAAAAGTTTATCTTAAACTAGTCCAATCAAGGCTGATTACGAATAAAAAATTTAAACAATTCTAAACTCAAGATTATCTCGAATTATTTCACCAGGTATTCGTATCAGTCCTAGAGGGTTTCGATTTACCTCTTTTTTGATCCCCTCGAGTTTTTCTTTTTCCGAACTAGACGCTCCGCATCTGTCTCTCGTCTCATCCTCGATGTAGTGCGTCTACCTGCCCCCCCCCTCCTCCCCCCTCCCCGAGGGTGGTACGTATAACCGATCCTCGATCCACGCCACGGCTCCCCCCTCCCCACCGAGAATCTCTTTCATACCGGTACGCGCTACTCGTTCAACTTTTCTCGTTCTCTTTACCCGCTACCACGCGAGATTTTCTCATTTCTTCCCCCCCCCCCC
>NCVS01000196.1:214634-226580 GCA_003055095.1 Goniozus legneri | reverse complement strand
CGCGTTTACTTTTTCGTTGATAATTGCGCCGATCGCGGGACTGGTTGATGTGTATATTTTGCTCCTTCCTCTTCCTCCTTTTTTTTACCATCTATGCAAATCCGTCCCGATCCCTCTCACCGAGAGGAATTTCCGAGAATATCCCGATAGCTCTTTACGACGTGATTATTAACAATTTAATGCGTTCTCACTCCGCCCCGTCTTTCATCGTGCGCCCGGGTGGGGAGAATGACGAGGGGGAAAAAATGTCAGGGACTCTCAGGGAGCCGACGATGAGCGTTTTCTTTTGCTCTCGGTAGATCGAAATTGATTTTCAGCGAGATAATCGACGATCGCGTGCGAACTCGAAGGAATCGATTATGAATTCGTGTATTTGAACAGGATTCTTTTTTTGTAGAATTCTCAAACTTTTGGATATCGTAATGAATTCCGCCCCCAGAAAAAAGAGGCGTAGAAAAGAAAAAAGGTCGAAGCTTTCCAAGAGGCGGGGGTGGATCCCGAAAGGCTCTCGGGTTCTCTTCGGGGGTGGATCTTTCCCGGAGAGGAAGAAGGGGTAAAGGAAGTAACCTGTAATTTCGAGCAGAGCTCGTATGGGAAGCCCCATTCCCGAAACCGTATAACGCCTCATTTACATAATTTGTTCTCTTAAGTATCATTTTTTAATAGACCCCTGGCGCCAAACCGCTCAGACGCGAAATTCGAGAGGACGGAGGGGTAGGGAGATCGAAAGAGACCCCCGTGGAGTGGCCCGTCGTACCAACGAGCGGCTTCCGTTTCGCGAAAACGATCGTTATCGATCTTTCCTCGATTTTTGCCTCCTACCTCGCTAACGTCAATCTCGAGGCTTCATTAAGACGATTCACATTTTTATATCTAATTTCTCGGAATCACTGGAACTTTTTAGGAATATTTCTCAAAGTCCGACATGGAATTTTTTGGAATTTTTAGGAAAATGTGCATAGGACGTGTTTGACCGAGAGTTCTAAAATCCTGTTCAAACATTCCCGACGGTTCTTTTCGGGAAGGTAATGTCCGGGTCGATTTTTTACGGCAAATTTTCTCGAAAAAGCAGGCAGAGTTCGAGAAGGCAATGAATCACGAATTTCACACCTCCCGATGGCAAAAAGCAATCGGGGAAAAACAACATCGCCGATGGGAGGAAGAGGGGGATTCCTGTGAATGAAAAGAGTGGGAGGTGGTTTCGATTCGAGAATCGAGAAGCGAAGATCCGTGAAACCGACTCGCCGGGACGAATCGTTAAACTGAACCTTCTCGCATTGACAAATGATACGGGAGAATACTTCTCTCTCTCGTTCTCTTTTTATCTCTCTCCTTCTCTCTCGTTCTCTTCCTCCTTCTCCCTCTCTCTCTCTCTCTCTCTCTCTCTCTCTCTCATTCGCGCTGCAGTGGCGTGAAAACCTAAACGTCGGACCTCCCACGTCGTTACCTCTGTCCACCGTGTTCCTTCCTTTTTTCTCTCCTCTTTTCATCATCCCATATCCATACACGAGTGGATTTTTTTATTCCCATCAGGTCAAAACACGGCATTGAAATCGCGTTTAACTCCGTGAGTTTCGATATTTTTGGAAAACGAAGGAAGAAATATAGGAAACCGAATCTCAATGAGCGTGAAATTTCACGCTGTGAAAGAAGAGCGAGGAGAATGTTGATGTTTTGACCGCAGGGGGGTCTTCCGCCATCTTGATCGAGGAAGAAAGGAGAGTTTACTCGGAAACAAACTCGAGTAGTAAATTTTACTCAAGGGAGATCCAATTTTTACTCAGCCGAATTTTTAAAGAAAGATTTTTCAACGATAGAATTTTGAATAGCGTGGATTTAATTTTGAATGACAAGATTTCCAACGATAGAGAGAGATTTGATTTCTAACGATAAAGAGAGGGACAGGAGGGAGAGAGAAACAAAGAGGGCGGAGTAAAGAGACCAAGAGCGAGTGAGAGGAGATCTCGCCACACACGAGGCGACACCTCGAGTCCTCTCGGAGTTGACCAAAGACCTGCGGACCACACACGAAGGATTCCAGACGCTCTTCCTCGTTTCCTGAGAAAAATACAAAACTCATCTCCGCCCAGGAGACAATCGGGACACGAAGAAAAATATCGAAATCCGAATTTCAGCGAGGAGAAGAGTGAAAAAAAAGTCAAGTGTATCATCTCCGGTTACGCGTATGATTCGTTTCCCGAGACAAGCCCGAGGATCGAGTTTCGCGTTATCGATATAACACCGCGATCCTCGTGGTTCGACGGAAAGCGTCCTTTTATCGTATCCGTGACATTTTCGCGCGTTTTACAGTCCGTTGCGAAACCGGAGAGGACAGAGCTGAAAGGATGCTTGCATAATGAGAGCTGTAAAAAAAGCCGAATAGTTTCTAGACTCAATCGATGACGCGAAAGATTCGGAGGAGGCCAGTAGGATTTATGCGGGTTGAAAAGGTCGAGAGAGAGAGAGAGAGAGAGAGAGAGAGAGAGAGAGACGGATGAAAAAAAGACTGAGAGAGACAGGTATAAGAAAAAAGAGGAGCACGCAAAGAGAAAGATAGAGAGCAAGAAGGATATCTAAACAGAAAGAGAGATGTGTAAAGAGCAAGAGAGACAAACACCAAGAGACCCCTTCCATTGTGGCTTAGGCATGCCGTAGCTGGTGGTTTTTCGGCCTGACGGGGGGTATCCCGCATTGTCGCTAATTGCGCGTCTCGGAACGGGTCCCGGGTCCGTCCTGGTGGTCCATTGTCAGACCCCCACCTACCATCATCGTCCCTGTCTATCTCACTCCGCCACCAGCAAGAGAAAGAAGCTGGAAGCCACGTAGTGACAAGCGGACTTTTCAGAGGCAAAATTCTTCGGAACGAGAGGAACCCGAAAGGAAGACCCCCTCCTCGCTAGTCTTTAAACTGTCGCACGCAGAAAACCAAAACACTCATTGTCGCGTTTATGGTATGTTTTGGATGCCCCGCTGAGTGACCTTCGTAGAAAGCCGACACACGACCAAGACGAATACTCTTTCTCTCCCTCTTGCCCTACATTCACACGTAATCGATCTATGTTATCCCAGAGACAATTTTTATTTGTCTAGACCGAAAAATTAGTCGGTCAAAATTAATCCATTCGAGCGTCCAGACATCCTCATCGAGGCCAGAATTTCGCCTAGTTGAAATGTTAATCCCGCTCCTCGAAACTGTTAGACTCAAACAATGGCCGCGTGTAAAACGATCCGCGCGTGAGAGAGGAACCGTTGCATCTCTCCCAATTCGGGAGCTGGAATTCTCACGCGGGACACCTCGCGCAGGCCGAATATATGCAAATTTTCAGGCCCGATGCTACCCCCGGTTCCTCCAGGATCCACCCTTTTGTCTTGCCACCCTAGGCTAGGTGGCTAAAAAAAATATATATATATACGTCCGACCTAGAGGTCATTACCAGAAACCTGTCCCTGCATGGTAACGATCGCGGGAGCACGTGAGATATCGGTCCCGGGGCCGTCAACGGTCCTGCACGGGGATACCGGTTCCCGGATCCCGCCACGGGACGTTTCTCGTTCCGCCGAACTACCCATTGTCCCAAGAGGCCTATCATCCGTATCGCAACGGTCCCACTTTGTTTTTTTCTTAAGTTCATAGGTGATTTTCCGTTTTCCTGGCCGGGAACCAGAATGTCCTGCGTGAACGACTAAGAAATCGTTCTGGGACTCACAAGTCTGAAACTCCCCGACTATCGGTCGGGGAGCTTGAGTTCGACCGTTGAAGATTTGAAGGGATGAAATTGTCTTCTTAGAACGACACAATCTCAGCATAATCTGGCACCAGGGCTTACACCTGTGTTGTAAAAATTTCGAATACAGACTGGGTCGAATATGAAGATAGCGAAATTTAATTTTCTAGTACAAATCGGAGTATCGCTGTACTCTCGAACAGCCAGGCAGTTAATCACGTCGGTGGAGAAACCTGCTCGAGGTACCAGTCAGTGAAAATATTCTTCCTCTCTCGAGACTTCCATTTAGCCGGGACTATTTAGCCCGAGTCGACCATTTAGTCCTCACGGTTGATTAGAACCCGAGACGTTCCAGTTGGGTCGCGAGGAATGGCGCCGGAGCCTGGTAGGACTAATTTTCAGGGGTTGACCGCTCTTCCCACGATTCCTGGCGCTATTAGGGCCCGAGCAGGTGTCCTGACACTCCGCGATTTTCTAGGCGTGTACGCGCGATTTCCGGGCGAGCTTCTAACGTACTTTCTCGACTTGAGGATACCGGGGGATCGTAATAAAGGACCCACTCCTACGATTCACGAGATTTTTACGTAATGTCCTCGTACCGCGGCTCTCTCATTGTGCCACCGTGCATCCGCCTGGCGCACACACGAGAGTTTATTTTATACGGCACATATTATAGATATTTCTCGCAGGTCCTGAGGGGTCCGATTTTTCGTGAGGGTACCCCGTCGTACCTGACCTGAGATAATCCCATCGCGCCGCGGATGGGACCCTAAGGGCACCCATTATCCTCGTGTTCTTCTCCGTCGAAGCCCGACGGGGGTTTTTCACTCTACCCCCCCACGGACTTCAAAATCCATGGGATCCCATTCGAGCACCCTATATTTTCCATCTCCGTCTAGTTTGATCTTTCCCTTGTGGTGTTTCTTCCTACATATCGCCTCTCTCTCTCTCTCTCTCTCTCTCTCTCGCTCTCTCTCCCTATCATTCGCTTTTTCTGTATTCCTATAATTCCGTCTCACTCACTCTTCCTTCCCTTTTTCGGCTTTCGATCTTCTTTATTGTCACACCATAGCAAATCTCACGTTTGTCGCATTTATACACCATAAGAGAGAGCGAGAGAGGGAGAGATTTCGTAGCAAATAAGGGTAACGCATACAATCGGTATTATTACGACTCAGATTCCGTAACTTTGACACCCATGAGGGCATTGTTGTCTCCTTTCTGCTCCTCTTTCTTCGCATTCTTTTACGCACGGCGAGAGGGGCTGTCGTTGTTTATTTATGACTTATTTCACCTACCAGGATTGCGTAAATCATTTTCTGCGAACGAGCAGAAATTTTTTTTTTTTACAATTTTTTCACATTCTTGGATTCCGTTGAATTTTTATTCAACATTTTGTGTGTCGGAGTAACAGTTTTTGAGCATCTCACAGTGTAAATCATTCTTACCTTTTTCTACGTCTAAACCTAAGATTTTTGAAATGTTTCGCTATGAAGTAATTACGATTTTAATTGTACGCGATAATTATTATGAATTATTGTACACCTAAATTACGCAATTGTCACGCATTGGTAATATTCTTTTTACGAGATTAATATAAATTACTATTAGTCGACAGTGATTCCTGCTCGTCCTTCGGTTCGTTTCTCACGTCCGCTCACGCGCCAGTCTAGGAAACTGGTTTCCGAGGTCCACACGATTTTTGGGATCTCTCTCGGTCGGTTTTCGAAGAATCACAGGACCGAGAGAGATCGATAGCTACACGCGCGATAAAAGACAGGACTCGAAAACAAACATCTATTCGCTATCGATTTTAATTGAAACGAAAAAAAAAGTGCGATCGAGATCTCTCGCGTGACGAGACGAGGAAAAAATTACGTCGGTGAGAATAAAAGCCGCGTATGTAGTTCAGGGTTAACGCGGTACAGTCACGCGATCGGGTGAAAACCGCGGAATTCGGGAAAAAAGAGGGCCCGCGTGCAATTACGTCGTTATCCGAATTCACGGTCATTTGCCGAGGAGCGGAAAAAAAATTTCGAAACGATTCTCGATTCGCGATCTTCCGCGCTCGTCGAGCGTGCGCTCCGCAACGTAAACACGATAACAATAACATCGATGTATCGATCGTGATCGAGAAAACTTCCGGATCGAGCGTTATCACTGTTCTGCTCGTTTTGCCTCTGAGACTTTTCGTGAAAAATTTTAATTTTGAATAAAAAAGAAAACTCGAAAATAGCTGTCAATAAAAACTATTAATTTTTAAAACTTGAATCAAAATTTGAAATAACGATAATCGAAGTGTCTCGGTGGCTGTCACGAGGCTCGTTTTATCGCTAAATCGGAGAAACAATTCGGGAACTCACCAATGATCAATCAATCGTTACGTCGTTTATCATCGATCTGCGAGTTTCGTGCCACGATCCTCTCCGTGTCCTCTCGATCGAGATATCGATTATCCAATACACTGAGCGTTTCTTCGTTCCGATCGCTCTTTCCTAATCTTCGGTTTCGCCAAACCAGCTACAAACTTGTCACAATTCCTCCTCGAGCACGTGTCGTTCGAAATACCGGAAGTTCACTTCTATCACTTTTCGAAAAAAAAAGAAACTAAAAAATTTAAAGTTGACACGATTTGAAAAAAATTCACAAAAGTCCTTTCCGTTTCCAAGCGTTGCAATTTAAGGGAGCGAATAAATAAATAGGACGAGGAACGAGGAACGTGAGAGTCGAGCCGCCGGTTTCCAAGGATGCTCGGTTCGGACTGAGAGCTGCGAGTGGTTCCTCGAGAGTCCCAGCCTCGGGTGTGGGTTTTCGGTGAGTTTTTCCCTTTTTTTCTCTCTCCTGCTCTCCTTCTTCTTCTGCCCTCCCCACCACTCGGGCCCGGCTCGGTTTCGCTCTCCGTCAGGGCCGACGGCGCGGCCGTGAGTCCCCCTACGGGCCCCCGGGAGGCGCGCGACCGTGCGCGCGCGGAGTAGGGGGCCCTCGTACGAGACTAACCTGACTTAACTCGCGCGAAACGTGTACGCTCTACCTCTCTCTCTCTCTCTCTCCGCCTCTCCACAGACCCATCATTGAGACACCCTCATCCCTTGATATTCCGCCTCGCAACAGCGATTTATTATTTTTCATAGTTCGATAGGAAAGCCAAAAAAAGATCCATTTTTTCACGTTTCTACTCCGCTCGTAAACCCATTTATGGATGCTCCTTTCTCGAACCGTTCTACCTAGACGCCTCAAAATTTCCGAACTCCCGTGAATTTGAAAAATATTTGTTTTCGACTTTTCTGCGAATTCTCCGGAGCTTTCCGAGTTTTTGGGCCGTTTTTTTGGGGGAGAAAAAATGAAGGAGAAAAGGACAAAAATGAACGACAAAGGGACGAGAATGATATTCCGTCACAGCTGATTTTAATGTGAATGAGAACGAATCTGGATGTTTCGTGCGTCTTGTGTTTCAAGTCGAGTGTCTCTCGGTGCACGCGGGAGGGACCAGGATCGACTCCCACGGGGCTCTCTGTCTCTCACGAGTCCCCCCTTCGCTCAGACCCAGCAGCCAGACACTTTACGCACGAGATAATCGTCCCAATATTCAGAGCACCGAAATGAACGCTCTCGTTCTCTCTAAATGATTTTTTCGTCAGAGTCGATTGTTTCAACAATTTCCATTAATTCCTCCTTCCTCTTTACTTCTTAAACATTGTCTCTATTTTTCTATCTCTGAATTTTATATTTTCTTATTTGTCTCTAATTATTAAATTTTTTACAAAAATTTCAGTTCAACTGCATCTTTGTTATTCGACACGAAAAAATATAAAAGAATCTCTCTCTCTCTCTCTCTCTCTCTTTCTTTCTATTTGAGATGATTTCGACCCCCCGCTTCGCTCTCTCACAAAGCCTCACTGTGCGAGAATGCAGAGAACTCGAAATACCCTCTCCGTTTCACTGGCAAACTCAGCTCGCGGTGGAAGTCGGAAATTATTTTGTAACTCGACCGCAACGAAAGAATCGGGTTAATTGCGTTTTACCCGATCGGTCAATGAGACCTCGAGGGGCTACTACGGTGGTCCCAATTAGGTCACTCTCGTTGGAGGACCGGCCGGAGGAGGAGGAGGAGGCGGCGAATCTCGTCTTACCTCCGAGATTTTGCTCTATGACGAGATCCACGAGTCGACCACATTTTTCTAACAACCCGAGCCATCCTACATCCTGTCTTCCCTCCTTCTCTACCATTTTTCGTAATAGTTTTCCCGGAACACGGAAAAAAAATCGAATCGTAATTTCAAACCGTAAGTACGAGCAACTCCTTCTAGTTTTCTTGGAATCTTTCGGCAGGAATGACGTAATCGAGAATCGTAAACGCGAGGCTAGATTAATTAGAAAGAGGTGAAAAAATCGATCGATGCTTTACGAGTGGGCCTTTCGATAATTGGCTCGATTTTAATTAAAAACCAATTTCGTTTCGGCGCGATTCCGTACCCACGCGCTCCTCGCCGAGATAAAAATCCGGTTTTTAAAAGTCTCCGTGAACCTGGAGGAATTTCCTCGTCGAGATTTCAATTTTATACTCGTAAATAAAGGATTTTTAAATTCTTATCGTGGGAGGTTTGACCTCTCTCCGCTCGTGCAAAAAAATAATTTTGGACCCCAGCGAGCACGAGAGTTAGAAATTCTCGGGACCTTTCACACCGCGAAACATTCAAGGCGACGATCGGTTTTGAGACGTTCAATTGACATTTCAATTTCGTTTCTTCATCATCGGCTAACTGGTACTTAGTATTCGAAATGAGAGTCGGATTTTTTACTTTTCCTCGCTGAGAAAATTTTTATCCTTATAAATGACTAT
Source organism: Goniozus legneri (assembly GCA_003055095.1). Classification (NCBI taxonomy): domain Eukaryota; kingdom Metazoa; phylum Arthropoda; class Insecta; order Hymenoptera; family Bethylidae; genus Goniozus; species Goniozus legneri. The sequence continues at coordinate 218,015 of NCVS01000196.1, read as the reverse complement.
TTCGCACGATAGGTATGAAAGAGCTCGAGTGTTTCGTCACTTTGCACGTGTCCGACTTATCTGTGTCGTCTCGAAAGAGAAGACAAACATGTCGTGAACTTTTCCTCTGAACTCTGAATTTTCCCTTGTTAAAAACTTCTCATACAAAAACATGAAAAGTAAAAACAAAAGCTGAATATCCAAATTTTCATTGTGAGCTTTGCAATAGTTTGAGAATGAAATTAATTCGGAGAGTCTACTCTAAATTTTGCAGTAGAGAGAACTAGTAGAGCGATAAGGAAATTTGGTCGATTATCGAGCGCGAAATTAACACGGTCACTCGATAAGAGCTGGTTATCGTATTCCGTCTCTCTCGCGCGATGGCGAGACTGGTTTCGGAGGAACTCGCACGGAGGATACCGTAGAGCTCGGGCGTGGGACGCGCCCGTCACGGATGCTGTTCTCTCTGCTGGGGGCCGCTTATCTCGTTTTTTCTTCCATCTCTCCGCTCCATCCCTTCCACGTGTCCTCGACTGGCCACTGACTGGTTCTCTTCATTCTGGCTTCTCCTCCCCTCCTCCGTTCATTCCGTTCTTCTCTCTTGCTCCTCCTCTTTCTCTTTTACTCTTCATTCGATTTATCTCTTTCGCTCTTTCCCCTCTCTTTCTTTTTGTCTCTCTCTTTCTTCGTTCGATTCATCCGTCTCTCAATCTCTCTCTCTCTCTCTCTCTCTCTCGCTCTCGCATTCGGCTTCTCGACTCCCCACTCTCGAGACACTCAAGGAAACGGGGGCCCGGGTACCAGTTGCTCGTTCTCGTATGTGTGAGTACACGCGCGCGCACGGTGGTGGGGGCAACAGGTGGATGAGCCCATACGTGGACCGAATAATACCCTCGCGGACGAAACGGCCCGGGCCAAGAGCACCACGACCGTTTCTCGTCCCGCGTGCAAAGAACAACCGGCTCTTTTATCTCAATCGGCCCTCGAATTTTTTTAATCTCCGTTTCCCCCACCGCAACAATTTTTCCGCTCCGAACCCTAGCTGGTTTTAAAATTTTTCTTGTAGTCTCATTCATTGGGTTTCGCGCCTTTCTTTTGTTTACGAGAATGTTTTTTTAAAGATATTTTTATAATTCAATTTCAATTTATTCATAACAATTTTTCTTTCCGAACCCTAGCTGGCTTCAAAATCTTTTTTTAGTCTCATTTCACGCCTTTCTTTTGTTGATACAATTTTTTTTAAAGAAATTTATATGTAATTTAATCTCAATTTATCACAAAAATTTTTCCTCTCTAAAAAAACTAGCCAGTTTAAAAATTTCTCTCCTGCTGCCTTCACACTTTTCTTTTGTTCATCGTGATGATTCTTCCCCACAGATATTCATATTTTTTTTAATCTCCTCCGTCACAATAATTTTTCTTCTAAAATTAATCAGCTTTGATTTTTTCAGTCTGCATTTCTGCAGCTCTTTTATCATTAGGAATATTTCTGATTTCGTGACGTCCTTTTTCCATAGAAATTCATATCTGTTTTTTTTAACACGGCTAAGTCTCCGTAAAGACGATTTCCCTCGTCTGGGTTCAAAGGGTCGAGCGAGTTTTTTCAACTTCCAGCGGCATTGTCGGTGTCGCGTATTCCCTTCCGCGTGTATTTTTTTTTCCACCCCGCGTAACCGAATTTCTCTCTTTAAATATATAAGAAGCGCGTACGAGGTGAATGCACACACGCGTATCTCTCTCTCATTCCACTCGCATCCTTTCCCGTAATTCTATTGAAGGAAAGGTAGGAACGATCTTGAATAGGGCATCCCAAGGGCGCCTACGTAATCCCGGCCGCCATTGTGAGGATGGCAACCAGTTTTCCTCCACCTCCAACTTCTCAGTTCCCTCTCTCTCTCTCTCTCTCTCTCTCTCTCTCTCTTGCTCGCTCTCGTTTCTATATCGCGTGCCTCCTTTTCACGCTCTTTTCCGGACCCTGCATTGGCACAAAAAGGAAGCCAAGGGGAGGAGGGTAAAAAATAATAATACGAGATCCACGTGTACCCCCTCCGACGATAGCGTGTGCATCGGATTCGACGTTCATTGTGTCCCCGATGTATCAAAATCCTCGCGCTCTTCCTTCTCCGTCTCTTTTCGTATTCTCCGTTCGTTGCGCTTCTCGCTCACGCTGATTTTTTTGTTCGAGTATTCCTTTTTCAATTTTATTTCTCTTTATTTAAAAAAATTGATAGAAAAATTGAATATTTGTTCAAAATAATTCCACTAAGATTTTTTTTTCTTTTTTATTAACATTAATCAGTGTAATTAATGCCCTCTCATTTTTCGAGTCTGTTTTACTGATTTCCCAATCCTACTATCTCGTTTTTCTCTCCACTGCAGCACGATGTGTATATATTTCTCTCTCTATCTGTTCTCGTTACCTCCTGCATCGCGGAATGGCCGGGCAACGATCTTTCGTAGCGTCTCGCGAGCGATAAAAATTTTTCGTCCCATTTCGCGTGAGCGGCGCGCACGTTCTCTCGCTCCTCGATCGTTATTTTTCCATTCCGCACGAGCCGAGTGCCATACGTCGGAAGATTTTCACGCGACAGACACGCGCGCTCTCGCCGAATTTCACCAATCCGGATAGAGCTGCGCTCCGATTATCGCGGATAGCAAATATTTTTCGCCCGTCTCGACGCTCGAGCGACACTCGAGGCTCGATAAGAAAAACACTCTGGATTATTTTCGAATTGTCAATGCATTTCCTTCGATCGTATATTTTACGCGATTGTAACCTTGTCACGCGTGATTAAATTACCCAATTGAATAATTAATATTCTCGGTTTTTAACAGGCTTAATTGAGGTCCATTGTCGAAAATTTTAAAACCAAATTAAGCCCACGTACGAGCGGAGTCGACGAGAATAAAGCCTGATATCGCAGAGAAAATAAGAGGCATGAAAATTAAATACAGCTAATCCATTAGCGATAAAAAGACCAGTAGGAGCGAGAAGCCGGTCTCGTTTTATCGTGTTTATCGGATTTATCGATTTCGACCGGTGGAAAACTTCGGCGCGGCTGAAAGGAAAGAAAGAGCCGGGGGAGGGAGACATGCACTTTGGAGGTACCGGACAATGTTCGCGGTTGGCCCGATGGCTCGATGTCGGTAATTATCAAAGGGACGCCGAAAAGGAGATCGCCTCTCTTTCTCTGTCTTGCTGAAGACAAGGAGCCGTCGTAGATCGTATCTCGTGTCTCCGTTTCTCTTCCTTCTCTCTCGCTCGCTCATTCATTCCTTCTCTCTCCTATTAACTCATTCATTCCCTCTCTTTCTGGACCCGTCCGTAATCTCGCGCCTCGATAGCGTTCCACTTTCGTACCTGAACCGATTCGGGAAGGATTTCAAAGTGAGAGAGAGAGA
>NCVS01000196.1:203866-214592 GCA_003055095.1 Goniozus legneri | reverse complement strand
TGATGGCGCCGGCAGTGGACCCCTCGCAGCGCGAAACTTCCGACTACGGAAATTACACGACGTCCTTCTGTAAATCAACCGTTTAAACCGCAGGTTCTACGAATTCCTTGACTTCTCATTGTTTTTTCGCCGCTTTCGAAATGATGTTTTGAGAAGACATCATGAGGGTTCGAGTTTTCGAACGCTGGAATTGATGACTTTAACCCTTCGTCCCTTTTTTGTGAAATTGAAACTCGAGTGACCCAACTTGTTTCTAGATTAAGTAGAAAATAATTTAAAAAAAAAACAATCTAAATTAAAATTTGAAATTCTGGAATGCTCTTTTTTTCTGTTCAAAAAAATGAATGATTGAACTGTTAAGATACTTTCGTAAATAAGTCGTACAAGCTGCAAGTGTCTTAATTAAGTCGTGTTGTGCAATTGTCGACAAACGATGCACTCAATTCCGCCTTGACGTCGTAAATATGAACTTTCTCAAATTTAATTCAAAAATATGTCCTAGCCCAATATTCAGCTGTTCATATAAAAAATTACACCTGAAAGAGATAAAATAAATTCTCCTAGTCCATTCTCCTAAAACATTCCTACACTGAAATATTTGTACATGTTCAAACAAAAAGTACATTCAACAAAATGTGTTTGAGTTAAAAATACTAATTTTAATCCAATATTTTCTTTATATTAAATAATTCATTTCATCGATCAATATTTCTGTATTTCCGGATAAATACCAAGCAGCTTGAGCAAATTTTTATTTCGAGAGTATTAAAATTTTTCAAGAAGAAATCCCGTTGTGGCAAAATTCTAACGTACTTCTCCCCGATAAGAGGGCACCTGTCTTATAGGAAAGCAGTGCTCGTATTCCCACACAATACCGTTAATTGGCGTGAGAGGGCGGGTGGAAACGACCGTTGCGCGGACTCGTTCCCCCCTCGCGAGGTAAGACGCCGTAAGACTGTTAAAAAAAAAAAACACGAAGGAAAAACGGACTGTAAGGTGTCGTTTCCACGTTGCGGAGTGTAAGCAGCGTTACAGAACACGAGGGGCGCCCTCACGAATTAATAGGCCATCTGCCGGTTTGTAAGCTCTCCCCTCTCTCCCTCTCGCTCGCTCCTCTTCGCCGTCTTGAGGAAGTTAATGTTTAGGAAGTTCATGGGAAGCGACGACGACGGAAGGACCCATAAAAAAAAAAGCGAAGGAGACACGTAAGCTAAAAAGTTACATGGGAAAAGTCGTGGCGAGGATCCTGCATCGGTGAGCTCGACTCGCTTGTTGTTTTGACCGCCGATCCGCAAGGTGCGAGCGAGTTCTCGCCCGCGAGCGCAAGTCGCCCGCCCTCTCGGTCGTTTAGGAGGAAGTCGATGACAGCCTCGCTTTGACGAATGGACCGAGTGCCATTTTTTGGTGGGAAAAAAATTTTCATGGGGTGTCGGAGATTATTTTTCATTTTTGTTTTATACACTCGAAATCAAAATTTGTTCAATTCGACCGAAAATCGTGTACAATTCAAGTATTTGTTTTTGAAAATATTAATTTTATTCTAAGCATTAATTTTTTGTTCTAATAATTTATTAAAAAATTGTTATTCTCAGTGTACTAAAAGCTGGATGTTCTATTTTTCAAATAAAGATTTTTATTAAGTGGTATTGATCACTTATCTATAAAATTAGTTTTTATCAGATTTTTGAATTATTTTTACTCGCTCCAATCAAATTCTCTCGAAAAATCTAGATTTTTAAGCCAAAAGTAGTCCCAGATAAGAAAAAAATCGAGATCGAATCGCGAGTTATTCAATACCGGACAGTTCAGAGTCTGGACTTTACGAAAATAGTACTCGTACTCGAGAATCCAGAAGCGGATTAAATTTTTATCCGCGTTACATCGGAGATTCCGTGAGAAACGAGATTGGCCAGTGTCGAGTTGCGCGATTTTTTGGCATCGCGGAAGGGCATGAAATTCCGCGTCGTCAGTGGCGCGGCTCACCCCATCCTCGTGTTCGAAACGGGGCGCGGTTACACCGGCCCCTCCGCGTTTAACGCCCCGCACTTGTCGCGTGCTTCGCCAACCGTTAAATTTTCTCAGATTTTCGCGCTCCTCGACTTTTACAACGTCATCGAGATTTTATGCTTCACGCTACTAATTTTGTCCTTTGTTTAACAGGCGTGAAGATCTATAATTTAATAATTAAATCTATCGAATGGATAATACACTGCAAAAAGATTTTGTAGTACGTACTGAATATTCATTTGCATACGTTCAAATAAAATAAAATGAATTATTATTCGAAATGATTAAACTTTAGTTTAAATAAAATTGATTTGATTAGTTTGAATGAAAATGCAATTTAAACAATTATTTTTTTCTAGCAAATTACATAATTAGAATTGAAAATTCTTGTTTTCACTGTGAATTACTCGATTCGAGGATGACTCACTCGGTATTTGCATTGAATCATAGACAGGTGATATCCACCAGTTAAATCCACTTCTGATCAAAATTCGGTTAACGAAATCTAGAACATCGGCCAATCAGTGGGCCTAATGAATCGACCCATCCATAAAGTAAACCCAGGATTTCTATCTAATCTAAAAAATCGTCCGAAAATTTGAGAAAGCGCTCGCGTACTCCCAGCGAACCGCAAGATTCCTCCTCCGGCTTCGGAGGGGGAGGACCCCGAAGATGGGAGGGGGAGGGGGTTGAGAAAGAATGTCGCCGATCGGGATACAGATACGGGGGATCAGGGTACGTTTTCTCAGGGATAACTCATCCGGAATGAATCCGAATATCGTCTTCCACATCGGCGAAAAAAAAAAAATTCCTCCCCAGCTCAGCTGTTTCGGCGACACGAAAAATCTTCACGGGGGCTGAAGATGAGCTATTTGCTCAAGTGTTTCTCGCGCCTCCGATGGGGGCCACGAGTCTGCCCGTTCGCGCGCGCTAATTTCCCTCACGTGTCCTTCTGCCTTATCGGGGACCTGACGTAACCGATAGCGAGAATTACAGTAACTTGCAGTCGAGGGAATGGTGAAATTGATAGGAAGGTAGATAAGAAATGAGGAAGGAGAAAATACGCAAAATGTTTACAGTATTAGAATATACAACCAAATTCAATAGTATAAAATACAGAATCGACAAAACACAATAAACTTCCTCGAAGTTTCGAAGTGAAACGAAACTTTGCGAGAAAGTGTAATAAATGAGTGACAAAAAACTGGGCGCAATTAAACGTGCGAGAAGTTCTCGGTGACTGTTACGGCGGAGGGTAAAGGTGGACGTAGGCCGAGGTGGACGATTAATAAATCCACCTCGCCTGGTAACAACATACATAACGAAACACCTTTCATGCGAGTTGGACGCGTGCGCGCGAGCTCTTCCCCCCCTCCTCGTCCTCCTCCTCGGAGGAGAGAGCTCTGCCACGCGATCGCGGCTGTCCAGCCGTTATCTTCCTCTCTCTCTCCGTCTCCTCTTCAGGAATTTTTGCTCTCCCTCTCTCGCGGATAGTCGACTCTCTCGCCTCCTCCCGCAGCATTCACCTGCTGCCATTCGGACGATCAGCTGCCCCAACCGCCACCTTGGCAGCACCTTGCCCACCACTGTCCTTCCCCCGTTCGCCAGTTGCCTGCATTATTCCGTTTCTCCTCTCCTTCTTCTTCTTCTTCTTCTTCTGTTTCTTCGTAGTCTTTTTCCTCTTATCTCCTTTTTTTTAGACTCCTCGCCGTCCTGCGGATCCCATTCAAACGGGTTCGCTCATTCAGCTCCGTAGGTGAGATCGTTTTCTGGGGTTTTCCTGGTACCGAGAAAAAATTTAATCGAATCTCGTACCGATCGAATTTTGACAGTTCGATGAAACAATCTTTCGGTCAGGTAGAAAATACCGACCACTAAAGGTCTATTCACACATATCCGTACCGTATCAGTGCCGATCAGTTAGTGCACTGATAAAGAAAGAAAATCCGATCCGATCGGTACGAAAATGTTCAAACATCCGTATTCTTATTCAATCATAATATTCAACAAAAGTGCGAAATATACGGATCAAAAAATGTTTGATATAAATGAGCTCGCAGCTATTGCTTGTATTTTGGATGAAGAAGAACAAGAAAAGGAAGAAAGAAAGGTAGACACACTGAGGGCACTGTACGGTTACTGACGGTACGGATACGGAACAGTGTGAACATCTTCGTTAAAAATAAAGCATTCATTTTTTTTATCAGTGCACTGAACTGATCGGCACTGATACGGTACGGATGTGTGTGAATAGACCTTTAAGATTTGATGGCTTTTCTGTAAATTCACTGAGGACTTTTGTTGAGTGAGCTTTGTCAAACTTTTGTCGAACAGTCAGGTAAGTAGAAATACTGACCATTGCACTTTCGAAAATGTGGGTTTCCTGTAAATAGACGAAAAAAATTTTGTCAAACTGTTGACCTGTACTGCCAAAATTTTAGCAGTTCAATAAAATAACCTTTTAGCCAGGTATACAGAAATACTAACCACAATTCTTGTATAAAAATCGAGAGAGAAAAATATTCGTTGCACCTGAGTCACAGTTTTATTGTCTTCCGATGAATTAAGACTTTTTCGGAAACACTTCCGCAGGGAATCAAGACTAGCTCCATTGTCCTCGAAATCGAAACATAATAAACATCCTCTTTCCTGCTCGTGACTTCGCGAAGTTGGCGCGAGCATTCGACTTCCTCTGGCCGGCACGCGTCTCCCGATTCTTTTTCCACTCTCCCGCATACGGCGTGCCATCGCGCGCGCGCGCGCGCGGTCTGACGATTTCATTTTTTTTCTCCTTCCTGTCTGACTCTCGTTCGTCTCTTTCGAAAAATCCAGCTGCGCCCGAGACGTTTTACTGTTGCCAGGCCGCGAGTCGCGGACGCGACAACTCGAAAAAAATTCTCTCTCGCAATTGACGACAATTTTTGCGCGTACAAAGCGATTTTTGGGTGGCTCGGTAGGGCAGCATACGACGATCGGGGAGGAAATTACCGAGCCAGGTGGATGATCTAATTCCTAGCGGATAGTAGAAACGTAACGACGAGAGGGAAGAGCGAAATTATCGAGAGAGATCGATCCTTTGTCGAAAATTTCTTAATCGCGTGCCGGGCAGGTGATGCCCTACGCCGCCTGTGCAAACACGCTCGCGGATCTCTCGAGCTCGAGAAAATCGGTACGGACTCTCGTCCTGAGATCGCGGAATGGCTCGATAAAAATTATTTTTTCTACTTTCAAGATAATCTAATCTGGCGGTGTTTGCACAGTAAGGTTTGCGAAGATCCAGACGCGACCGGTTAATAATTTTCCACTCGACGGTGATTAGAAACGAGAGATCCGCGATATAACGCGATGTTTGACGTGTATAAACAGTCTCGAGCGGTTACAAAGAGGCTCCGTTGTTCGATATTCCATCGTCTTGTTTTTCGATATTAATAAGAAATTTTCTGCCTCGCGATTAATTGCACAGCTGGTAGTTGGTGTAATTGATTTCTAATTTCTGCTCATTACGCTTTAAAAAAATTCGAGTTTCTGTACATAAAGATTCGATTTTGTAATTTCGTTGATTTTTTGCCTAAATGTATTCGTTTCGGTTATATTAATAGAAGTGTTGTGAATAGGTACAGATTAGGCCATTAAATGTATCAGTACTACCCAGAAATGAATAAAAAAATTTTCCAATTTTATTAATTTTTTTATTTATTTAAAAAAAATTTAGTGACGCATAAAACACAATAAAATACAAAAAATAATAAATTGCATATTAATATTGAAACTAAAATTCCAATTCAATATGTACTTAAACTGAAATATAAGAATACAAGAAATACAAGAAGAAACTGAGAATGGTTTACCCTACTTTTCCCCAGGGAAGGAAAATCCAGAAGGTCAGCAGGTACCGGTATTGTTCCCGGTAATTGCCGACTTTTCTCAAGAGGCAATAATCGTATTTGTGATTGGGCGTTCGACGCGTGCGGCCTGGGGACCATCGAGGCAGAACGAATTCGAGGTGCCGTCCGGCGCCACAAGGTTTGAAAGGAGCCGACCCGACCGGATCGGTATCGGTTGCGTTCACACCCCCGCGAACGCTCTGTCGGCACCGAGAAGGGTTGATCGGATTTTCCGAGATGACCATCTCCGTGTTTCCTACCCCCCCGAAGAAATAAAAACACAGCAGACCGTAAGTACCAGTTTTTTTTTTTGTAGAAAATTTACGAGTGACCCGGATTTCCACGAGGGGGTCGAGAGATGGGGACCATGTGGTCGTTCCGCTTTCCCACCCCTCAGCTTCCACTCCCACGGAACGTTACACTCTCGGGACACGTACCCCTCTTAATTGGATGACACCGAAGTCGTAAATTATCCCACCGAATTTTGACGCGAGAAAATGTTCTTGCGAAAGACTTACAGAGGGAAGATGAAGTACCGTGGCGTGGAGTGAACGTGAATATAAATTTACGTTCAAATATTGAAAGCTCACTCCTAATTCTAGGCTTATTCGTTTACTCGTACACTGAAAACAAAAATTTGAGTTTTCTTAATATTTATTTGCATACGTTCGAACAAATACCGTGAACAATTAAATATTTGTTTTTGAAAATAATAATTTTCATTTCTATACCTTCAAGTAAATATTGAGTAGCTTCGACAAATTTTTATTTTCAGTGTATTTTTATTTTATCTTACTCGAACATCAAACTAATAATAGAAAGACAAGAATCCGGACTGAGAGATAGTTAGGATAATTCTGGTAGTGGCGGGGTAGAGTGGTACAGTGAAAAAAAAAAAAAGAAAAAGAGGAGATCGCGCACGGGGCCCTGAGCAGAATCCGAGTTTTAGGACGAAGGGTGGCGCGGGGTGGTGGAGGAGGGAGGAATCACCTGCGGTGCACCTGCTGCGCAGGGGGCTCCTACGGTTGCGTATTAAAAGTGTATCAGGCCCTCTACCGCCTCATCCTCCTCCTCCTCCGCCGCCTTCGAAGCTACCTGTGCCTCCCCTGCCCACGTGAATTCGATTTCAACGGTTCCTCCGCTCGTAAAGTCAACGAAAATTTTTATTACCTCTTTGTTTCGCGTCAACGATCTCCCGGCTCGAAAATTTTTGCCTCGATAGGAAATCCTCGCCTTTTGTTATCGGATTGCTATCTGGACCGAATTCCTCGGACCCTTTTTTTTTTGCTCTCCCGAGTTTTTTGAATCGTACTCATTAACATTTATTCCCTTTTCGAGAGGAAAAGGACTCGTTTGTATATTTTCACTATAAATCATCTAGTGACGCAACGTTACCGAGAAAAATTTTAACTGGGATTTGGAGGAAATGACAGGCGGGAGGCTGACCGCTATGGTCTTTTTTTTTATAAAAGTAGCAAGAAAAAAATTATTTGAATTAATCATTTGTTTTATATTTTATTGATTTTCTTCGGTTCAGCGCAAAAAAACTTTTTTTAGAATGTACTAAATAAATTTGCTAGAAAAAATAGTTTGAATTGTAGATTTAAATTTCATGTAAACTAATATTTATTCATTTAGAACAATAGTTGAATATTGATTTGATGAAAATAAATATTTAGTACAATATATTTTGCATCTACATGAAAATTCTTAGGTATTTATTTTACGTTACAAATTTCCTTATCTCGAAAGCTGAAAATTGAAATTGTCCCGCGTTTCGGTTACACCGAGCGAAAGCGAAACTTCCGGCGTGTCGTTGTCGTTTGAATTGGTGAAACGATAAAAAAAAAGGGGGGCCCATGGGAAAAAAGGCGCGAGTCCCTTCCAAGATCCTTCCTCCCCCGAAGACGTTGGTTCCCTCAACGGACTATCCGCGTTGGTGCTCGTCTTCGACCTGTGCGCCCCCAGCTCAACGGCCAACAGGTGTATAGCAGGTGCTCGGTGCCGAAGCACCTCGCTCGCGGATGCGCCAACCGAGAGCGAGGATACTAAAAAGTTCCACCGCGAACGGCGCGAACACCTGAAACGACGAGGATGGAAGAGCGCGTGGCGTTCGTTATTCTAGTCGCGTAGCGTTATCGCCCACCCCGCGGAGAGAACGGTTACGAGTTCGCGAAGGCTCGAAATTCTGCAAAAATAACATCGAGTACCCTTAAAATTAAAATTTGTTAAAATTTTAAAGGTTTGTTATTTTTGATTAAATAAATGAAAAGAAATAAAGAAAAGAAAAATGGTTAAAAATAAAATTATTATCTTTAAAATTATATATTTTGTTGAATGTACATACTTGATATTTCTTTGAACGTCTACGAAAGTAAATTCCACAAATATTTATTTTCAATGTAAAAAACTGAAATCGAAAGAAACTTCAGATGTTGGAAAGAATTTTTTCTTCCTCTAAGTTCATACCCATTTTTTCTTCCAACATATTTCACTGTAGAAAATTAAAATTCAGAATTTTCTCGTAATGATCCGAAAAAAAATTTCTCGGAGGAATAAATGAAACGGAAAAATCGAGGACCTTCCTTGACACCTGCTAGGGTGTCGATCGATCGGCATTGCACAAGCTTTTTTGAGGCGGGCGCGCGCGTGGTGGCCCCTTCCCACCGGATCCCCGACGACCGTTGGAGCCCTCGTCGACGTCAGGTGCCGTCTTCCGCGGCAAGTGCGCGCCTTCCTCCTCTCTCTCTCGCTCGCCTTCCTCTCCTCCTTCGACTTAATGACACAGCGCGTAACGGCTCGCGTTGGTAACGCCCCGGGAGCGTGTCCGCCCGCGCCAAAACTCGAATTATCTCTCAACTCGATCGTCTCTCTCTTCCTCTCCCGAATCGAGCGATCGAGCCGTCATTAGAAACGCGACAGCCAACTCTCGTACGAATTTCAGCCTCCCCTATTTTCTTCTTCTTCTTCGTTATTTTTCGGTTAGAGAAGAAAAAAAAAACAACTCGAGGAATGCCTTTGTAACATTTCTCGGCTGCCTCCTGTTTATCTAGGGGTGAGTGCGAGATAAGAATCGATTTTTTTCGAAATTGAGACGCACGCGAATTCGAGAGCCGCAGCTGCATTGAGAAATGTCGCGTCTTTAGAATTTCGGCCCTTTTAAAGTTCCGCACGTGCGAGCTGTGGGCGATTCTTTGGGGAAAGTTGGAAATTAGTCTACAAGGTGTCCTTCAATTTCCTAGCTAGATGTTTGTACTGGTCATAAAAATTGAATAAGAGCGGAAATAAACTGTTCTTTAATAATTTTTTGAAATTCTTTTTATAAATTTTAATTTTTCTTTCTCGAAGCTTTGAATTGAAAATTCAGCCTGCCAATATATCACGTTGGCGCAATGTTTCGGTATTAATCGACGAAAACAGGACACCTTGTATGTCTGACAGCGTTCCGAATTGAATTCGCACGAGGCACCTGTATCCCGGTTATCGCGCTCTCTCGCCACGGTTTTTCCGTCTTCGTCTTCCGCGAGAAGACGGCAGCTGCGTCCCGGAGACCAACCACGCAGGTACACGCGTTTTGCTTACAGGTGGAGGCTATCCTGTACGTGGCCCGCCCTCGGTATCATCTTTGTCTCGCGTCTCTCTTTTTCTCTCTACCTTCCGCTCAATACAAACAGAATCTAGAAGAGATGTTACACGCTTTATTGACATTTCGTAAGGAAAGTTTTGTTTGGATGCTAGAAGAGTAATTTCTATTGACTCTGAATAGGTGTGAAGAAATTGTTGATATAGGTCACAGGTTGTTTCAAAATTGTTGTTTTTGGATAAAAATGAATCTTTTCGATACAAATGTAGTCAATTAGTAAAATGAAAAAAATTTTGATAATAGTAAAACTTAAAAATCGACTACAATGAACATATTTCATTTTTTTGATTTAAATTTTATTTACATAAAAACTATAAAAATTTTACCCTGGAAAAATTATTTTTACAAGAAAAACAATTTTAATATTCTTTTACAGTACTCGATCGTGCAACCGATGCTCGTTAAAATTGGTCGAATTACGAAGAGAAAAATTCTTTGTACGTAGAGCGAAATTAGGCCCTCGATGTGTCCCTTTAAATCGTCCTAAGCCCGATTACTGCTCGCCCATATGCTCGCATATGCGACCCGAGATAACCATCGAAAATGATCCTGGGCAGGTATAAAAGGGCTCCGGGGTGGGGAGTTCACTTGGCAACCGGTGGCACTTGACAAAGAACGCATTTAATGATACGTAATATCAAAATTTACACCTTACCAGTCGATCATCTCGTCAATTACAGAATGATTCACGTTTCAAAACAGTCACGATGAATAGACAAGCTGAAACAAATTTTCATAGAAAAATTGTGCTGTTTCATCGAACCTAGAGTTTAGAAAATTTTTGAAACTGTATAAACAATGATCAACATGCTACGAACTGATTACAACGTATAATTCTTAAATTTCAATTTTGAGTGTATTATCGAGGCATAAAGCTCTATCGTACGAAGATAAATATGATCGAAGACGAGAAGGGAAGAGCCGGCGTATTAAACGGCACGAGTCAGTCGCTGTCCGTCTGTCGGGGCTCACCTGTCGATCGAGCCTGGCACCGAAATCAAAATAATATCACGACCTTCCGTTTTCCGCCCGCTTGCTTCGTTTTTCTCACCCCTCGTGAGTTTCGTACTCTCCATAGGAAACATAAATACTCTTCATCCGGAAAACTCGCATCCTGTCGGTTGTTCGTGACCGATCGATTCGAAAAATTCCACTTGTTTCTCACAGCGAGCATTTTTTTTTTTTTTTTTTT
>NCVS01000196.1:192749-203857 GCA_003055095.1 Goniozus legneri | reverse complement strand
GGGGGGGGGAGTGAGGGGGGTTCCGCTTGTCCACCGGAAGCGTCTGACCCCTACGGCTCGCAATTAATACGCTCGCTTACGTCACGGTCCTCGGCTCGAGATACGCCTCCGATTCGGTCCTGCTTTGCGTGATTAAATACCCGCTCGTTAGATACGCGAGTGACGAGAAATCGAAAAAAGAGGATTGAATAATTAAAATTGAAATTGGTACAAGAAAATTGTAAAAAACTTATTAATCTTGTTATCTTCTTGTCTCATTAGTTCGTTTGAAATTGCAAGTGGCGATAAATCAGAAAAAAGGATTCAATTGAAATTGAAAATGGTACAAGAAAATTGTAAAAACATTAATCTTGTTTTTTTCTTCTTATTAGTTTAAAATTGCAAATAAGACAATATCTTCCAATTAAGAGCCACTTAAACTGCAGCTGCAGTGTAATAGAACAGATTTACGACTGACGAGTTATACTATAGAGCCTAGTTTGCCAACTCTTACGTAAAGCGACAGTATCGCCGAGTTTCTGTCCGCGTACTCGCGAGGGGTCGTCAGTCGGGGTCGAATCTGTACAAATCGAGCTTTCATGGTTGTCTCTATCCTTCGAAATTCTTTTTTTCTCGCTCTTTTCTATTTTTTTTTGCGCTCCGATAACGGTGGAGGTCTTTTATCGGCGCGACGGTGAGTATCTCCCGTCGATTTTTGTTAATTAAACCGTCTACGTGCAGATAATCTTCTCTCTCTCTCGAGTGTCAATAAATCGAACGATATTCTCGATCGGGGTCAACTGCGCGCAACTTTATCGTCGCGAATTGTTTCGCGAATCTCTCTCGGCAATCGAGACGGCCATCCGGGTTCTAAATTCGTCCGAAAAACACTTTTTTTCATTGTTCCGTTCGATTCCGATATTTATGAAAAAATTTCTATTTTTATTCCGATATTTTTTTATTATTTTTATCTCGCGGCTGTTTTGATGTTACGCGAATTACGAGCACGCGGGTATAAATCGCACCTCGAACTCGAGCTCGTCGTTTTGTTTACAGGAATTATCGCGCGGTCTCGAGCGGAGCGAACGATTATCGGCGAGTCTCAGACACGCGCGAGGAGGACGAACAACGTTTATTTACCGATTGCGATTCTAATGACGAATAAGAAGAAGACGATTCTAAATCGATCCTCGGTGACTCACATCGCGCGATTACTCGCTGTATTAAAGTTTTGTATCGTTACAATGAAAATAAAAATTTGTTCAATTTACTCAATATTTATTTGTATTCGTCAAACAAAAATACATTCAACAAAATATACGTTTGAGTTAAAGATACTCATTTTATTTTAAACAATATATTTATTTCTATATTTTCAACTAGCTTGAACGAGTTTTTATTTTCAATATAATTTTAACAATATTCGAGACGAAAAATTTATCGCATCTACTCGATAAATATTTTTCGTAAAAAGAATTACAATATTACACTATAAAATCACGAAGGTCGTGTATGCAGGAGCAAAAATTTAATCGAATTCATCAGAATTCTTTTGTGAAGAGTGGCCCATCCGTCACTTCCTCCGACGAAAAAAATAAATAACCTCGGCCGCGTGTCCGTCGCGGTTTTTGGCTACGCAAAAAAAAAAATCGTATCTCCGCCAAAAACGGATACGGGTGTGTGTTTGCCCTGCCGAGAAAGGGGAAGAGAAGAGGGAGTGAAATTTTTCATCTGGTACCCTCCGAAGTTCAAAGGTCACGCAAGATAGACTCGGGTCTCCTTCCTTTTCTCGTCCGATAGCGCTGCCCCGCTGTTCTATTTGCGTTTTTGCGCGAGATCTCGTGCCACAGCGATACCGATTGCTCTCACCGCTTCTCACCCTCCTCGCGGACTTTGGGCCATCGATTTAAATCACTAGACTCGTCTGTCAATCTTCCTGATAGATTTCTTTCAAAACTTTTAGAAACACCGAATTCACGGGCCCCTAAAAGCAAACAATCTGAAAACGTTCTACAAATTTTTGGAAGCTAGTTCGCAGAATTTGGGTCATCGATTTAAATTACTAGATTGATCTGTCAGTTATCCTGGTGAACATTAATTTTTTGAGCCTCTTACTTCCTTTCAGGAACACCAAATTTATGGGCCCCTGAAAGCAGGCAATCTGAAAATGTCTTCAAGTTTTTAGAAGCTAGTTCAAAGGTGGTAGCACCAGTCGATTCGAAAGGTCCAAAAAGTCATCCCTTCCCTCTGCCCTGCCTATCTCGTTTCCGAACGGACGGGGAAGCTACGCGCGCTAGCGCACGTACGTGGAGGGCCCGTGAAAATTCTTGCTTTCGAAAAACCGAACTGCGTCATAGTCGCATTGCGCTCTGTGTGAGGCCCAGCGAGGCCTCTTTTCACGTCACAGCTAGTTTTAGTGCTCCGTGTGAGTTTCGCTAGTTCACCTCGTTAAACGAATCGTTACGAATTTCAGTGTTTTTTAATTTTTTTGACGTTTCGGGCCAAATATTAGTTCAGTTTTTCCACGAACAACCCATCATTGTCTAAGGTAAGTGCTTCGTGTAACGGAAGTGACGTCACACCTTCCTTTTTTTTCATCATTCTTCAAAATTCTCGCACAGTTTTAACAGTTGAATCAATATTTCTATTTAAATTATTAAAATTTGACATCCGGTGTTAATTTTTTTTTTTTTTTTTTTTATTAAATTTAAAGATGTGGCAGAAAGCGACCGCACTTGTGCAAACGATGATGAAACGTCGGATCTATCTTCTGCACGCGAACCCAAGGAAATTCGACATCCGGAGCAACGGGGAGTTCGCCTCGAAGGTCATCAACGGAAAACGGCCAGTTATCGTCGATTTTCACGCCAACTGGTGCGACCCCTGCCGCATTATGACCCCGAAACTCATCGAGCTCGTCGACCCCCTGGACAAGGTCGACCTGGCGGTCGTCGACGTCGAGCTCAACCCCGAGCTCGTCGACCTCTTCGAGGTGAAAGCCGTTCCAGCGATAATCGTCATGTCCAACGGCCTCGTCGTCGACAAATTCATCGGCCTCATGGGCGCGGTGTGCCTGGAAAATTTCATCCACAAGATAGCCAACATGGAAAACGACGAGACTGAGGGAAACAGATAACTCGACTGATAAAATCTTCGACAGAGTGAAAAGACTGATCGATAGTTCCTAGTTCAATTTATTGACGTATTTATACCTATTAGATAATTCTTTATCGTCCGGCTATGGTCTGTTTTTCGATGGAATTCACTGCTATTTATTTCATTCTGTTACATTATCAGTACATATATCGTATATATTCAGATTTAATGGAAAGTATTGTTCGTGTACCTGTTTTTTATTTTGCACTTGTTTAAGCATGCTCAGCAACACAGATAGGAAAAATGTTTTGTAATTTTTATTACAATTTTTTAAGCAATTTCATGTTGAAATTTGAACTGACGTTCAACTAGCCAATTTATATAAACTGTGGTAATATTTACTACATTAACTAGTACAAATGTGAACAATTGCATAGTGGGTAACACTACCTCAATAGTAATAAGTAAATAATTTTGATCAAATCACTTTTTATCTATGTAATATATAAATTCTGCTTTAAAAGATCTCGCTATAGTGAACTAAACAATATCGTTATAATGAATTACAGTGAGTGCCATGAAAGAGAAACTTACTGTAATTTTGTCAAGATAACGTGTCGTACCTAACGAATGGCTCTATCACTAGAATGCATTAATGAGTTCAAATTATTTACTTTGATAATCATTGCGAAATTAATTACTTACTTAATTATCCTACAGAAACTGAAAGCTCGAACTGATAGTTCGAATAATAATCTGGCTGAGTTACTTAAAATAGTTTCAGTTTTAATTTGAAATAAAATTAAAGCTGAAACTCAAAAATATAATTAAAATTTTTCTTAAAAATTTAACTATTCGTGTAATCTATTAAATATATGAAAATCAAAAAATTTCTTCTAAATTGATTGTTAATTGATCATCAATTATGAATGATTTATTCTGTAATTCGATGATATAACATTTTTTATCTCAATATAATTTATAATATTTCATTTAAAAAATGAATCCTTGTATTTATATTATTTTTAATTTTTTGCCAAGAATATGAATTAAAATAATGTTACTCAGCAAGTTATATTTTTATTAATTTACATTAATTACACCATCTGTGAATAATTACTTACTTGAAAAAGAAATTAAAAAGTTATTTTTAAAATTATTG
The DNA here is from genome assembly GCA_003055095.1 of Goniozus legneri. Classification (NCBI taxonomy): domain Eukaryota; kingdom Metazoa; phylum Arthropoda; class Insecta; order Hymenoptera; family Bethylidae; genus Goniozus; species Goniozus legneri. The sequence goes on along the minus strand of NCVS01000196.1, from coordinate 199,620 downwards.
CGCGTTTTGAAAAGCGAATATGCAGTGCCATCTCTAGAGAACGGGTTGAACTCGTTTCAGCCACGTTGAAGAAACAGGTTGAAGAAGAAACGACTACCTTCCGCCATCTTGAGTAAACTGTTTGAAACAAGAAACGACTTACTTCCGCCATCTTGTGTTCAAACGACGCAGTTAAAAGTTTTCTGGATAATATTCGGTGTTTTCATTGATATCAGACGTTGATTCCTTGAATTGTGAGTTATCAAAATCATTTAATTAATTACTATGTTGATTATTAATTTATAATTCAATCGTATATTCGCTAAATTTAGACGATATGAGTAACTGCGCTTATACTCAGTAATACGCGTGCATAACCTGTAAATACTGTTATGTTTTCGTAGATGTCTAATTGAACACTGGAAACAACCTGTCAGGTATTCTGTTATTCGGATTAAAAATCAAGCACAATGGCTAATGATCGGGAAGTCCTGCGTGACGTTTGGGATGGCAAAATTCCAGTATGCTTTAGTCTCGATCAGGACGAAATTTGCGATCTCCAGGGTCCTGACCCATACTATTTAATGGTGCCTAGATTAAGTTATTTTCCTCTATGCACAGATAAGGTATGTTTTTTCACTATTATGACAAATTGAACTCGATTGTTATTTGAAAATAATTATTCCCTATCAGGTACGGAAGCACTTTATGAAGCACATACAAGAAACCGAAAAACAGGAGATGTGGTTAGAATTCAATGGGATTCCATTGAAATGGCATTATCCAATTGGAGTTTTGTTGGATATTTATGCCACTGATATTCAATTGCCATGGAATATAATTGTGCATTTTAAAAATTTTCCTGAGAATGTACTAATGCATTGTCCTACAAAGTAAGAGCTATATATTTATTTACCTATATTATTTTATGAAATAATGTTATATATCTGATTTAAAAAAATTTCATTCAGAGACGTAATGGAATCGCATTTCCTGGCTTGCATAAAAGAAGCTGATGTTTTGAAACATAGGGGTCAAATAGTTTCTAGTATGTTAAAAAAAGATCATACTCAACTATGGTTTGGCTTGCAGAATGACAAGTTTGATCAATTTTGGTCTGTAAATCACAGACTAATGGAATCAAGTAATAACGAGGAAGGATTCAAATACATACCATTCCGATGTTACACTAGTGAGAATAAATTCATACAAAAATTAGTGAAACCTGTTAACGAAGAAGGACAGCGAAAGACCTTAAAAGATTTGTTACATGAAGTATTTCCAGATAAAGAAGAAGGTAAGGAACAATGATATTGATACCATTAGCACCAGGTTTATCGTCTATATTATTTTTAGTGGAAGTACGTACGCATGGTATAATACCACCTCTGGATACACCACTGCAATGGATGTCGGAGCATTTGAGTTATCCCGATAATTTCTTACATCTAGTTTTGACGACATCGTAACATAAATCAAAATATGATATTCTTGCATTTGCCGATGGTAACATAACTTTAACATCATCCTCGAATTTCATCTATGACCAATTCCGTTATCTCGTGAAAGACAGAGAGATTATCCTATTTTTCTACATAATTTAGCATCGCAATGATTCTTTCCACAGAGTGTTATGAATTTTTTTATTTGTATCATAGACTGATACGTGAATGTATGCTGTGCAGTGTATCTTAAGTGAAAATAGCTTATGCAAAAAGTTTGTTTGAGCAAAGATTGAACTTGATTTTTTACATTAATAATGTTTCGTCTGTGGTTTGTCCAATGTTGAGATATACATTATGTATAGCTGACTGTGTAACTATTTAAATATTTTAATATGTAAATATTATCGCTACATTTAACATTGTAATTGATTGTATAAAATTTATTATAATTTATAGGCGTATGAGTAAAATACAGTATAACGACAGCTTGAAATCACTCGGAGTATTTATCTTCGTGTGAGGAAAACTCGCCAATATTGAAAACAGTGTAGAATTGATAAAATTTCACTAGTATACATCACTGTATTAAATTACATATTAACTATCAACTACATCCTGTTATGTTATGGCACATTTATCACGAGGTTTGCGATACATCATCGAAATTTGCGAAGATAGAGTTTTATTCTCTTGATTTAAATTATTCGTTGGCCTGCGTATCACAACTGGATCATTACCGCATGTACTGTACTCCATGGTTCTTCTACTGCTGCCGAAGCTCAGGTAATTCACCGTTCTTTTATTTTGTTGTTCCTTGGGGGAAAACCCGCAATGAATAAACACTTCTTACTCTAAACATTTATTTTATACCTTGAAAATTAACAAAGCTGTATCTTGATATCTCTTACGAATTTCCTCCTTCGTTAATTCTATTCTTATTTCAGGTGAGGTGTAATTTGCCGTCATTTACAAATGGTTATTAGCGTGTTCCATCTGGGCTGTGGTCGTTTCTGCGACAAAAAACCAGCTTGCATGTCATTTGGAAATTCATATTTAATTCATATCCTGAATTTGCAAACGTCGGGTTCTTCGAGAAAGGCAGGGCGTAAACTACGAAAATGGAAAATGTCGGGAAGGAAAAAAAGAATGTTCTGTAAGGTTCGCATTTTTTTTCACGTTTCGTTGCCTAATGCAAACCGACAAGCGTCGTTCGCAATTAGCCGACACTGCGAAAACGAGCCGCGAGATGTAGCTCAAAGGTCCCAGGTACCCAGAATGGCCATAAAAATTTTGACGAGCTTCCTTCATTGCACGGCGATACAGCACCGAGCTAAACGAGTTTTCAGAACTCGTGACGCGTGCTGGCGTAACGACCCGACAGTATCGCGATTTTGAAATTATCATGCGTCACTGTCTAAACTTCGTTCGGTTTGGCACGAGCAACGAGAGCGAACAATACCATCTATATTTATTAGCTCGATTATATTCCTCGACGAAATTCCATTAAAATGACTTTTACATTTGTTTTTCGGCTAGAATTGCGGCGAAGCGATAAAGACGTGTGTACAATAGTGACGCGGCATTCATCAAGATAATTGTCTCTGCCTACCTGACGGGGTGGAAATCTTTGGCAAATGATTGTATAATGCACGAATGATTGGAGAATGATTCGCCAAGGGACCAGTTACCCCGTTCCGTGCACCGATCGTTTTGGCCGCGCGTCGGGAATTTGTTTAGCTCTTGTTCTCGCTCACGCTCGTCTTGGAGCCGAGCCACGAGCTCTTTTTGCTCTGCGCCTATTTTTTTTTTTTAGATTTTCGACACTCGCGTCGACAAAAAAAGAAGGCTCGAGCGATAACACGGCCGATCACGAGAAATTAACGCTCGATGCTCGGGCGTAAACACGCTTCACAGCGAGCCTCGTAAATCAAGAAAGAGAGGCATACAGGGAAAAAATGGCAAGAAGATAAGAGGTCCAATAACGAAAAACGAATCACGCTCGCGCCGAGCGGCTGACCTACATCAAATCGAACCGGATCAGGCTGGTTAATTCGATCTTTGCCACTTTTTCCTATTATTTTCTCGCCACTTATCGCTAAACCCACCGATACTCTTTTATTCATCGATAAACCTATAAATACTCTTCCATTATTTACAGTTCAGTTCGAAAAATGAATCTTGCAGCCGTTTCAGCCTCTGGATCGTAAATTTTTTTTTTACTAATTCAAACGTTTTTATCGCGTCCAATTATCGCGCCAAATGAACGCTGCTAGTCGTTTAACCGGCAACGGCACGCTAATTTCCGATCGCACGAATCGACAGAGGAGGATCTTGTTTTTCGTCTTCGCTAGTTCCGTAAACTAATATAATCGTGTGGAGCGAGGACGGCACGTTGCATCAGCCCGCGGCGCTTTGATTTCAAGGTCGCGAGTGGCGCTCTAGCGGTGGCCTCGATAAAAAATAAGAATAGAGAAAAAGCAGCAGCATCGCTCGCGCGTGTTCGACGCCACGACTTTTTGGCGATCCGTCATCGTCGTCCGAGTCAACGAACATCGCCATCGATTGACGCACTCGAATCGAATCCGGCCGATCGATCTTCCGACCGCGACGATCCTTTATAGATCTCGCTTTCGACATCAAAGAGACGATTTATTTTCCGGCTGCATTTTGACCAGCCGATTGTTTACGAAGATCTTTGTCGCGAAAAAAATTTCAAATTTTGTCTCATGACACAAAATTTGTTAACATTTTTTTATGTATTCTGTTTGTTTGTTTTTTTTTGCGCGATTTTCAAGGTCGGCGCAGTCAAAAAGTCAAAACTGTAACGCCTCTCTTGGCAGGTGAATGTATATTGCAAAACAAACGTTGATCGGGCTACCGAACAAAACGCGGAAACTGGCGTTAATTCGCCGCGCTCGTCACGCGTTCCGGGAACTCGGCGATTCGTAATGAATGAAAATACACACACGAGGAAAAAAAGGCCGGAAAAACGAGAGAGAGAGAGGGTTGGAAAATACCGCAGGCTGCAATTATCGCAGTCGGTAAAGCGGAAATCTTGGATTTTTTCTCGGAATTCACGGCTCACGTGTGAACGTAGAATATTCTAGTTTATATAATTATTTACAGAATCAAAAATCTCGTTCGTAAATCAGTCGCGAGGTTATTTACGTATCTTTAGTCGGAGCGACGAAAATTCAATATTGACAAGGTAACTGTTTACATTTTACTCTCGATACACAATTTACTAATTCGTGCGATCTAATCAAACAGGATGGAAATGAAAATTCCGTGCTAGAAGGAAAACGAAGACTCTCGGATGACTCCCACGTGTATACTCACCAGACTCGCGGGAGTCGGCCTGGCCGAGCCAGAAGCCGTTCCTGATTCGCCATCGCGATTGCACCAGACTGCAGGACTGCGATAACGCCAGCGAATCCTGACTGCGTAATACCCGTTAAGTGACGTAATTTGCGGACTCCGAGCGAATTTATTTTCTCTTGAAAAAAAAAAAAGATCGAACCGATGACTAATCGGCGATAAAACTGGTCGAGAATCAGGAAATCCAATCGAGTTATTTTCGAGTCCCCGATAATAATAGCTCGGATTAAAAACCGAATTCGATATCCCAGCGACGATGTAACCGACGCGATTATTTGTTTGTTTTTTTCCACGTTGCACCGACTCTCGCCGAGTCCCTTTTTTCCACGTAAAAACGCCCCTACCGAGCGAGAGAGGCGAGGTCTCTCGGTGTACGCGTGCGCACACGTGCAGCCTGTGGGCCTCCCCTCCCCGCGGCCGAGAGTGGCGTGCTTTCGATGCGCCCGACGACGATTGATTCAAAATAATGAATGATCAAAAACGAAACCTGTACTTTCGTACGAACGTTAAATCCCTCGTGCGCGTGAATTTGAATAACCGATAAAGCGGCGACAATACCGAGCGCTCCTAATTCGATTGTTTTCGTATTTCCGAATGGAAAAATTTCGCGCGGATTTCACGCTCATCTCGAAAAAAGAAGAAAAAAAAAACATGCACACGCGCGAAATCGCGCGATCTCGCTCTCGGGCTCGGCCGTCGACGAGGCCGACGGGCTCTTTCCTTTCACAATAATTCTATGTATATCTCATTCGCCGATACGTCATGCGTGCCGCGTGATATTCGTGGAATTCAACGTTACACAACGCTAAAACGCGCGTGTGTGAGCGCGCGCGATGTGGCTAGCTTCGCTATCGAGGACTACGACGGAGCTGGCTCGGCCAGGAGGGAAGGAGGTGGATGGGGTAAAAGCGAGGGAATTCAATCAATTAGACAGTCGTTACGTTTTAAAATAATTCTCTTATAATATATTTCTTTTCATTGTTTCGTTTCTTTCCATTTAAATCCGTAAAAGTCTATTAGTCGCGTTATTCTATTTCTCTGGTGTACATGTGGGTGGTTGTGTATACATAATATATTTTTATAATACAATGTTTTGATACAACGATGAGAAAATCGGTGAGCGCAGAGAATTGTTAAAACGATAAGAGATTAACGTTAAAATGCTTTCACGAGTATCTCACGCTACTCGATATTGCTCGCATTAGATGCTCTTCAGGGTTTTTTTTCTTCGGGGTGTTTCGATTATTTAAAAATCGAAGTAGTCGTTCTCTTTCTCAATTCGCTTTACCCTCTCGGAAATTCGGTTACCCGAGGAGAACGATAGATCCTAACAACAATATTTAATTACATTAATCGTAAAAAAACAAGGCACGAATTTTTGATCACATTCAAATTGAGCTGCCTCTCTCGACCACAGAGGAACCGGCTTTTTAAACATTAAATATTCGTAAAAAAAATAATAATAATTTCTCAGACGCCAGACGCATCTTATAAATATGTATATGCAAATATGTACAATAATTAATCGCTGATATTTCTAAATCGATTCCCGTTTAATGATTCTGGAATTGCCACGCGTCATTTTTCTCCCGTTTCGGTCATCTCGATCGTAAAAAAAAAAAGAAATAATAAGGAATCAAAAGAAATAAAAGAAATTGGAATTGATTTACGGCACATCCGGTGTGTGTGCTTTTAGTTTTACGAATACGCAATTTCGGGTGATTACTTAACTTACGATAATAAGGCACGAGATTGGGAATTGGTTGTTTCCGATGATTTTCGTTGTTACGAGCGTTTCACGGTGCGTACCTCTTTAAAGCCGATTTGCATTTCGATGCGAAATTGCTCGATATCTACAGGTGCCGGCCGAGTTATCTCTGTCTCGCCAAACACGATCTCCCTCTCTCGCCCAGGCTCGTAAAAACCGTCATCCCGGTGGAGAGGGACGCACCGTGAAACGAAATTTTTCACGCACAAAACGCTCGTACGCAAACTCACTCTCTATGCCTATATGACACTTTATTATTCAGTGCTATACGGACTTTTAACGGACGCGGGGGCTCGCCCAC
>NCVS01000196.1:164532-182712 GCA_003055095.1 Goniozus legneri | reverse complement strand
CCCCCCTCCTACCCCTCCTCGCTTCCTCCTCCACCTCTTCCTCACTCGGGGGCCCCCATGGCGAACACACATGCGCGCAATAACCAGCCTCGTCCGTTCTATGGTGCTACTTTTACTGGGCGAAGCATCGACACCTACTCGCCCGCTATATTGTGTGTAAATGTGTGCACTCTTTTATGCGCCGAGCGTATCAACATTCACTCGTTGCGATATCCACACCTACACGAGGTTGGGAGAGTGTGCGTTGAATGCATCGACACCTACCCACTGGGTTCGTTGTGTGTGTGTGTGTGTGTTTGTGCATTTCTCGCTTTCCCCCCTACCCGACCCGTCCTACTGCCCCCCAAGCCACCTCGGGCCCCCCCTCTTCCCCCCTTCCCTCTCCCTCTTCCACCATGCATCAGGCTTGGCGCCCCAAATGGTCGCGTAACCAGAGACGCACGCCTCTCTGCCCTGGTCGCGCTAGACTTCACGGCGCCCAAATGATGCACGCACACATCCACGTCCAGACACACAGACTGTACATTTTCCCCTCTCGCTCTTCTCCGTCTAACGCCTCTCTCTCTCTCTCTCTCTCGACTCGCTTTGACACTCCACGTATGTTTCCTGTACTCGCACAGGCGGTATGTTATTATCGTCGCGAAAAATTCCTCCATTCTACGTATTGCGGCTCGATATATAATAAACGTTTTTTTATTTATACGAAGTTGACAGGAAATGATTTCGCCCGTAGAACGTTTATCTTGGTTTACTCCTTTTGTTTCGGTACGAGACGAAGTTTAGTTGGAATTCTGTTTTTCTCGCTTGTTATTCGGGGTGCCTATTGCAGCTCGTACTTCATATGTTATCTCGATGTTTATCTTGTAGTGAGGAGTGTTATTAAATCACTTTTCTTATTTTCGTAAAAGATTTATGATCCTCGTCTTCGCAAATTTGCTGAATTCATGCTTCTTTTATTGATTATAGAATATTCACAGAGATACAATTAGAGTTATTTTTCCTATGAATGTAACAGGTATATTCATTAACGTACTAATTTTTATTTACCCGTAGAGTTATTAGTTTTGATATTCGTTCGGTGAGATAAATAAGTAAATTCCAGGAGTACCGACAAACGGTAATGAGAGTTACCACGGTAAAGTGTGGAATCTACTTTACCGATCTCAATCGGTCTTTCTACGAAAATGTAGAAATCTGCAAGGCTCGAAATGCCCGCATCAGGACCGGAGCCCTCAAAGGTGTATTGTAGTTTAAAGGTCCACCGTGACGCCTAGAAAAGGCCACTGGCTTGCAATGACTACACTAACTAAACCACAGAGGCCCTAGGGGACCCAAAGCTTTAATTTGGCCACACTGCTGCAAGCATCGGACACCAGAGTCTGCATTAGAGTGCGTTACAGAAAAAATTCATCTCCGATCAAAAGTTTTATTCAAATCGACCATTTTATTGACAATTATTCTAAAAAAATGTCTAAAATTTCGTTACTCGACAATAATAAATAATACACTATACAGTTTAAGACGAAAAATGCGTCTTTCCATTCGTACAATACTGTAAACTACTCAACAACGCAGTTGATTTTTGAAATGGGTTTTCGTAAAGCTGTTTAGGCATCCGAAAAATGGCACTTGTGTGAAAATAAATTAATTGAAAATTGAAAAAAAAATCTTCAACGATGAACATTCCGGTTGGGGTTTATTCTGCACTCGATAGATATTAGAATTCGCTTGTTAATATCCAATGATATAGTTGTTTATTGCTAAATGTAAAGCTGAGGAGCCCTCGAAGAAAACACGAGAATTTCAGCTCGATTTAAGGTGGGGCTGAATAGGGTGGCTGGTGTCAGCAGTTAGATCCTATGTGTTTCTCACTTTCGTAGTAAGAAGCATATACCACATCACCACCTACGTTTATTAAACATTGGCCCTGAAAATTTTAAATATTACAATAAATAAAATATATTTTACAATTATTGTCATTTGTGTCAATTTTACTCGCCTGATTTTTATGAGGACTATGAGATAAGATACATTGAGTCATGAAAAATGACACCATTGCGTTTCCACCTAACGCAGTTATATGAGCTCTAACGATAGCGAGAACCTCCATCATAAAACTATGTGTAAACCCGCTAAGCCCACCATTCTAAGAAATAATGTTTTATGAGAAATTGGTAAACGGGAAAAATGAATTGTTGAAATTTTTACGCAATCGGATTTACCTCTCTTATCGACGTACTCTCACGTATGAAAAAGAAATTGAAATTTCCCAGGTACCTATCGATTTTACCGCTGGGTAAGTAAGCTAGTGGTGTTATATCAACGCCATATCTTTCCTTTAATGGCACGTGTTTGTGTTTGTGGGTCTTTGGGCGAAGTGGCGACTTTGACTGAGGCTTGTGCGATAGGGTATTGATGCTAGTCGAGTTTGTTAAATTTACTGGTGACTTTTCTCGCTTATCCTGTTTTTCCGTAACTAAATTCTCTGCGTGGTCTTCATCCAAACTAAATATCATTTCATTATCATCTAAAAATGAAAAGAAAATATTTTTCAAATAAAGCATCAACTACTCAACTTGAAATATTTTTCGGTGAAATTAATTACCAATTTTTTTTAGCTGATCCTTACTAGTCATATGACCAGCTTTTTTACGCGGTTTACTGAGCTTTAGTGGCTCTCCTAGGCCAAGAGCCATCCCGACTACAGACAGCTGAATTTCGTCCGGTTCTGGCAATGCGATTTTAAATTGCAAGTCACACAATGCACAGGGTACCATTCGTCTTAATTTGAAGTAAATAGTCTACAAAAAAATAATAACTTGAAATTAAATTTGTTACTGATAATTGTACAAAAATTTTACCTGAAGCAGTCTTGCAAAATATTTCGATGGCATCAAGGCTGATTGACCGAGCGGTATCTTGGCACGCGAAACCTGAGTGAACATCTGAAGATTTCTGACGATCTCCATGTCCTCGAGGCCTGGTATTGTTTGGGTATTAACGATATGAAAGCCTTCCGGCGATCTATCATCCATGAGCAACTGAATCCTGTCGATATCTTCGATATCGTCCACTTCGAGAATGCAAGTATCGCGAGATCCTAAATCCAAATCAGGCAAATCCTCATCAGACTCGTCGGTATCCGACAAAATTACAGGTCGCCCATTTTCTATTTCCTGAAATCCATTTTCATCATAAATTTCATACATTCATTATATCGTACATCATAACAGTATAATAAGTGAAACATGTTTAATACATACTGAGGGTATTTTTAGCCGATAAAACTCTTTGTTCTTCTTCACAGTTTCTAAGAGAGATTTTTTTATGTCAGCAAGCTGATCCTCGTTGTTCCAGGAATTCCCTGAAGCAATTTGTGGCACAGTTGGTGGTGGTAGAGCGGTCAAGTAAACTGCTGTGCCGACTGCCATGCCGATCATCAATCTCTCGCCAATCGAAACCTGCACTTTCAGACCGAATATGGCATTCATGCCCTTCACCCTGAGCTTGTTCAACAGCAAACTGTGAAGTTCGTACTCTAAAAAGGGCAGACAATCGGATATTTCTTTAGCGTTTAACTCGCCCCTGAGGTCCTTCTTGTTCTTACAAACAGTCGCCTGTATCAGACAACCACGCCCTGTGATTTGTACGTTTTCAGGCAAGTCGATGGTCATGAACATGACGTCCGGAACCTTCGATCGCTTGCATATCGCGCATTTGGACGCGTTTATTCTGAACGGTACATTTTTATCGTTGTAAGGTAAATGACAGATGGCGCAACCGGGAGGCTGAACTTCATGATCGTTGCTCTCGGAAACAGATTTGGTACGGCCGTTTGTGTAATTTTGTGAGTTTGGCACTGTCACGCCATTCTCTGCTCGCTCGTGCTTCATATGACGAGGCAAAATTCGTTCACGATCGGATTCTGTTACAGAACCGAGATGAAGTCGATTGAACAGTGCGACGTCCTGATCGGGATTCGCGTTTTGCAGGTTGATCACCGCTGCCGTGCCTGACGCGTTCAACACGCAGACATCGTCACTGAAAATAGGAAAATTTAAAAATCAAATTTTACACAACTTTTTTAACAAAAATAAGAGATTCTTGAAATACCAGATACTCGTTTCCTCCTTGTAACCGATAACTACATTACAGGCTAGTGCTCTCGCGTGCGATCGAACTTCCATTCTGATCTCCGTCCACCAGGAGTCACGGCTCTCCGGTTCCTCAAGATTACTTATTCTCTCGAGAAGTTTCACCGACCTCGAGCTCACCAATCCACCTGCACGATAAAGAAGCGTGTATATCGCTCGATTCTTTTTAAAAATTGCTATTGACAACATGCTTTGCGGAGAAAATAAAATTCGTGACGCAATAGATTATCTCTATTTCCTAAAGTGTTGCTATTGTTTTGAATAAATACCTATGTGAAGTACAAACTCAGGAGGATAATGCTGCATAGTGAGGAAGGGATATTCCAGCATCTCTATGGCGTCTTGGTTCATGGTCCTCACCACAGCTGTGGGCCTTAGAAAACCGCCGCCTGATCTGTCACTTCCAGCCAGAGAATTGCCTTAAAATAAATATTTTATTAATAAAAGAATAAATACAACTATCAAAATATTTTGATTTTCTTAAGAATAAATTTTTCCTTCAGCCTATAAATATACAAAAAATTATATAAAATTTTTAATACAAATTCAATGAAATTGAATAGAGTCCTAAAAAAAATTAAAGGGACAGTTATGATTTTCAAACGACTATACCTTGATTCAAAATTATCAAATTCAATCGAATTTTCCTATTTAACATAATTATCTGCTCAATTTGGTAATTATTTTTCATTCGAATTATAATCGTTTGAAAACGACGAGTGTCCCCTTTAATTTTTTTGAGTGGTAAATAATTCACCTTTTGGCGTAATACTGAGGTCCGAGTCGCTGGACCGTCTGTGCAATGCGGTACCCTGCTGATTCTTAGTGGACGGCGAGTGATGCGGCTTGTTGCCCATCGAAGTTGACACAGACGCGATCGGGCAAGACGGGCTGATCGGCATCTCGTTGTTCGTTTGCCTGCGGTGGGGAGAAGGACGGGACACACAACACGTGTTATCAGTCACGCTATCGGTGTTAGTGATTTTAGCGTCGGCTAGGTTAGTCGTTTGCTTAACGTTAACGGGTCTATGGATGGGCGCATGCGACGGATTGGAATCCGTTTCGAAATCACGTAGCTCGATTATCGGCTCGTTCTCGTTGCACTCCCGATGCACCGAGTTCGACAATTTGCCAGCTGCGATTTTCGAGAGATCGCAGGGCAGAGAGCTCGAGGTGACTCTGGCGGGATTGTTAGGCTGAGCGGTCGGGTTGGGCCTGTGGGAGTGCGAGTGCTTCTCGGGTAATCTCGGCTGGTTGGCGTGATGATGACGAGAGCGATTAACGTCGGGCGAGGGCGTGTGGTTCTTGAACTTGTCGCGGTTCTTGTGGCTCTTGTGACGACTCCAGGGAGACTCGCTTCTGTGGTGGTGAGGTGGCTTAGCCATCATTTTCGTGTCGATTATGTGGATCAGTTCGCGCATCGAGTTCAACCGAAACGGATCGACGGTAGGTCTCTTCGAAAAGTTGGAAGTTCGAGAGTAGTTGACTGTTTTATCAGCTGTTTCGGTAAATACTTCTTTGCTGGGCTCTTCGTTTGAATTCATATCAACTGTTTTTAGATCCATATTTGATTCATTCGACGTACCATTTTTGTATTCTACTTCCATTTGGATTTTTTCTTGTTCGATAACTTTTAAGTGCTGGATGTGCTCTTCGTTTGAATTCATATCGATTGTTTTTAGCTCCGTATTTGATTCATTCGACATATTATTTTTGTATTCTACTTCTACTTGGATTTTTTCTTGCTCTGTAACTTCCAAGTGCTTGCTGTGCTCTTCGTTTGAATTTATATCAACGGTTTTTAGTTCGATATCCGACGTTTCATTTTTGTATTCTACTTCAATTTGTATTTTTTCTTGCTCGTAGGATGCACTCATGTGTTCGCTGCATTGTTCTCCGAATACCTCAGTAGGAACTTTTAAATGTTCGTCGTGCGGTTCGTTATTGAATTTAAGAAGTTTCTCGTCGTCTCCTCTTCTGAAAATAATCGTTTCCGATCTAGATACTCTTGGAGATTTGTCGTAACTGTCGTCGAATAGGAACAACTCATCTCTGCTCAATAACTCTTCGCTGCTCGAATCGGTTAGCAATGAAACATTTTCTTCGGGACTCAAAGTCAAATTCGGTTGCTCTTTTTTCTGAACAGTTTCACTTTCGTTTCCAACATCTGAAAACTCATTTGATTGTGATGTAACACGACGCGATCTCGAGCGTTTCAAGATTTTCGAACGAGAAACGAACTTGTGATTGTGAGGATGTAGTTTCAATTTTGTTGGTAGACTGATGTTCACAACTTCTACATCTGGTAGTGGAGAATTGACTGTATCCGAGAATTGACTGTAACGATCATCCTGTGTGAATGGTTCTTCGTCAGAAGACGAAGTGTCAGACTCGGAAGAGAAAATCATAGGTATCTTGTCTATACCATCCGTGTTGACTTTAACTTGTTCCTCTTCTATACGCTCAACAGTCTCTTCGACAACTTTCTCGTCCATACTCTTCAACGAATTACTAGAAAAGTGGATCGGCGACGAAGTTGGCGTCTCACGATCTTCTCTCACGCTATCTAAAATAATATTATTATGCACTGATCTGATCAACAAAGAAGCCATACCTTCTCCAGAACTCTTTTTGTGCAAAAACCTCTTCTTGCGTTTAGCCCTGATCGGGTCTATAATGGCAGACTTGGCAGAATCCGAACCTCCAATCGACAGCGTGCTAGAGTACAGACTATCAAGGTCGGACTCCTCGTCGAATGAATCAGAGCCACGGTGACGATGATTCCTCAAACCGAGAACGCTCTGCGGCAGATGCTTCAAGTTCCTGAGATGTCTCGAGAGCATCGAACTGGACTCTCCTCTCATGTCCTCCAGGGCTAGCAGAGCCCTCACAGACGATTCATCTATCAACGAGTCCCTCTTTGGTGGGCTCACACTGGCAAATGCGCTGTGTGTCGATCCAAGTTTCAGCGAACTCTGCCTCCAATCTTCCGTTTTTCCATCCAGTTCCGTGAGATTCGTTTGCGAATTTGTGTGGCTGTGAATTTTCTTCGCGAGATCTCCTCGCACTCCAACACGCTTGCCCGGCACGGGACTCGGTGTACCTGAGCCACCGTCTGACTTGACAAAGGCATTCGGACGTTTTTTTCGTGAGAGCAAACTGATTGTGAGTCCATTTTTTTTAATTCAACGGGCGCATGCGGGAATTTTTTAAGGGGAAAGACAGAAAATAGTCGTGTGATTAATTTTGAACGACTGGATCTTCATGGCTGATAATTTCGCGCTAAATTAAATTACGAAGAAGAATTTTCTGTCATCAATGATATACTCACTCATCTGGTCCGAAATTTTCTGGTACAGAATTTATTGTGTCGTGTAATTTTACTAAAGTTACTGCAGTGCCGATTCCTCGAGCAACTATGCCTGGTTCGCCCTCCAAATCGAAATTTTGAAGATACCTACAAATTAATATTTCGAATTGATTTTTAATCTGAACTTTATTATAATATTAATTAATTACCCAATAACGGCGTTACCACCAAGATCCAAAGCCTTCAAACCAATTTTCCTTTGCACTTCTCCACTGAGTTTTAAAAATAACGTTTGGCGCGCCTCATTTGACGCACGTGGTGTCCTAATTTTGTCAATCCATTTGTACTCTGGATCATCACAGACAATTAATTCTTCCACAAAGCCATGTATGACTTGAGCGTGATATCCACATGGCACATTTGGAGCTGAATGGATTCGATCGATACTTGTTACATAAAATATTTTTCTACTTCGAACCAAACTATAGATAGTTACTTACAATAGAAAAATTGAACACCACACGACGATTGCCTAAATTTATTAAAGTCGGAAAATAATTCTACTTTTACAATAATATTCACTTCTCCACGAATACCGTGCATTGTATCGTACACTGGAATCCATCCTGACATAACAGACCCACTATGAGAACCTGTAGTGGTATTCATACTCGCTTCTAACGTCCAGATGTTTTTAACGGTTGGTGGAACCCCCGGTAACAACAAGGGGTTCAGGTTGATGTAAACTTTACCAATAGCATCATTGGCCGAATAAGTGTCATGGTCCATCAATCTAATTTGCAGTGGTTCATCCTGTAATTCGGCATCGTCCACTTCAAATTTATACCACTCTGAATTCCACTGTGGATTGAGCGATTTTCTGCAAACATCAGTCTTGTAGGTGGTATTACCAAATTTTAGTTCGACATAGGCATCAGTTGTGTCACCAGATCTATCCATCACTGGCAGGTTCCTACCTGCCAGTATTTTGACTTTAATTTTGCCTGGCATTGGTGTTTATTTGTATATACACATGCCTGTAAACACAAGTGTTCCAATTAGTTCTACACACACAAAATAAAATTTCGTCTCTAAATAACATAGTTGTCGAAGGTGAATTTCATTTACTAGAACCTTAAAGAAACAAAATATCTCCTATACGTTCAAAAATTGTGTTCCCTTTCTCGAAAGTTTGAGGTTAGGTTAAATGAGGGTGAGGAAATAACACAATTGTAACAACTGAATTTCACAATTCTGTAAGTGAAATTGAATATTGCGACTGAATGTATGAAATATAAGTATTTCAATAACTCACTTGTAAACAAAAATTAGACAGCTTGATCTCCACGGATGTTGCACAAATTGAGCACGCATGCGAGGGTTATTGTTTTTGTTCACAAGAGGAGCACCACCGATGCAACGTAGGGGTTGGCTACCTGAGCGTTGAAAATACTCGCATCCTTAAAGTCCTTCCGTACAACTGAAGGTTCAGATTTAAAAATGCGCACTAAACTTTGCACGAATTTATGTATTATAACTTCTTTTTATACATAAATATACAACTAATAATAGTTGACTACCCAACTTAACCAGATTTCTATTAGACACTTTTGTACAATTGAGCACCGTGATTTAAGAAAAAGCATTACTGCCAATTTCACGTTATATATTTTCCTTTTATATGTAAACGCCAAAATTAAATTTCGAAAGAAAAATAATTATAAGCTACTTTTGCGATGTAATTTAAAAGAATAAAAAGACAAGAACGACAATAAATATAATACATAGTTTTTGTATATCAATTATTTATTTTTCCATACAAATTATAAACATGTTTTTCAAATACTGTACATATACTGAATTCTATTATATTTTTAAACTTCTAATTTAATGATATATCATTTTCACTTGCTTCTTTTCTTTCCTCTTCTTTCGTCATTTACCTAATTAAATCAACTACTTTGATCCTCGTTTCATTTTTCATTTTATGATATTATAATATACAGATATATATTTCTTTTTTGTTTCAATCAATGATTTCTAAACAATTTTTTTTTCATCATTTTAATTTTATGAACAAGCTCAATTTTTTTTTCTTGATATGGCAGTTCCAGGATATGAATAAATATAAAAGGCGAGATCGTATTCACGCAAGAACTATATAATTTTGCAAAGAATTCACGCAACAAAATAACAAAATCAAATTACGCATCCCAGTGTACTAATCCCGGTTAATAATTTTTTCCGATCGAAGATTCACATTTACTTTGATGTTGATTGTAGAGATTTTTCACTTATCGGGATGACAAGTACTCTCCCCCTGGAGTGCGAATATTTATTGCCCTCGCTCTCTCTTGGCAAAAAATGAAAGGGGTAAAAGTAATATAATTATATTTGTAAGAGCCTCGATTATTATCTCCATTTTTTGCATATGATCTTTCATATGTACAAATATTTATAATAAGTCTGGATACGCCATTCATAATATGTGTTGTATACAATGCGAGCTATACTTTTTTCGCTTAAGTCTACTTGTGTTTGTATCTTTTCCGGGTTCTCGAATTTCGACATCATTTTATAGTTAGAGAGTACTATTTTTCTATCTTCACAGAAGACATAGATAAATATATATTTAATAATCTTTTCTTATAAATGTAATTCACTTAGTTTTAAATCATTATCAATGTTAATATTAGCGTCCGTGATTAATTCATCAGCTTTTTCCATTCTTTTCCTTTCGACATCTGATTTTTCAAATCGTAAAAATAAAAATATCGAATACTTAGAATACATAAAGCAAATTTCACTAGTTTCTTTTTTCCAGTAAGCTGATTTGTAACCATGAGATGCCCTATATTCTTTTGAGATCATATATATATATATTCGCTCAGACTGAAGAAATTGTCATTTATATCTTATTACCTATTTTTTGTTATTGAAATATATAGCGAAGGCGAAGTATCGAGCCCCTCTTATGCGAAACGTTAATCGAATCGAAATCATGAAGAGAGAGAAAAAGATAGTATATTTTTAAAACTTTATTGCGGATAACAGCATCTCAGTGGTTAAAACCTTATTTTAATATTTACAATTTTGCACAATCACAATTCATTGATATAGTAAATAAAAGTGTTACTTATTTTCGAAAATTACAAAAAAAATTAACAGTAAATAAAAAATATATAAGCTGCCAGTTTTTTGAACCAAAAATACATCTGTTACAAATAAACTATGAGTTTCTTTCCTATTTTTAAGCAAACGCATAGCAAATCTGTTTCTCGTCGTGAATAAAAAGCGACATATTTCTGACTAAAAAAAGAGATCAAAATACATTGCCACTTGTTCCATAAATGTTAATTAAAATAAAATTATGATAACTGGATTCTTAAATCATAAATTTATGCTAGCTGTCTGCACGTAATCGACACCTGATGATCCATTAAAGTCCAATTTGAAATAATTCTGTACTCGAATTGAGGGACATTTAAACTGGACTTATTTTACTCGCCTCGGGGTTTCTGAATGAAATACAATTCAAATAGGTGGAGTACATCATCAAATTTGTTCTTTAGACAACGTCAATAAAAATTCTGCCTAAAAATTTTGTGGTCCTTCATATTTAAGTTATAAATAGTTAATATGTATTGGGTGATGGTTTAAGTACGAATATCAATTAAACATGACATTAATTTGTTTTCTTGCAGAGTCGATGGACATCATATCAACGTTATATAAGTATAATATAGATCAAGATTTACTTTCCTTTTTTAAAAAGGTAATTGCTTGATAGTAAACTTTTGCTTTATCCTACACATTGTGTAATCGAAAAAACTATTAGCAACGTTATTTTTTTTCTTTCTTTCAGAATAAGCTCTGTGCTCAGAGCCCATTTCATATCGGCTCATAATAAAGTAGAAAGTTAAAAACGTATCAAGTATGCTAAGTAAGAAATCATTCTCATAAAAAAGAAAGTCTTAGTACGAAGAAGAGCGGTTATAAGAGATACAAACACGTGAATTTAACATAAAGAGACCTACTCCCTAAGAGAGATGAGTGGGATCGGACGTAAACCGGACGTGTCTCGAGTGTTTTACAAATCACAACTCATTGAGAATAAGTCATTTTCCTTTTTCATTTTAATTATTTCAATAAAAGCTCAATAGTTTTAATCAATGTAGGGAAACCAAAAGAATTATATCTTGGATGTTCGTGTTCATTTTTAAAAACATTATATATCAATATTTCAGAAGCCTCATAAAACTCAAATTGGGTAAAAAACTTTGCTTCGTTTCTAACTTGCAATATTACAACCGATCAATAAAGAAACTTTTAACCCGAATTTTCGTAAAATTTAGATAAATAATAGTGGCATTAATCTTAGTTTGAGCTACCATATTCTTCACCTTAAAAACTTATAAAACCAGCTTAATAACTTTATACATGTTTTTTGTAACAATGTAAATCGTAATCATTGCTCAATATTCAACATATATTCATATATGTGATATATGTGTATTTTTTAGTGTGGATGTCTGGTCTGATCTATGGTCTAGTTTAATATTAAAACTATAATACTAAATAATGTTCAAACCATGCCTTTCCGAGACTAGAGCTTATTCCTTTGTTCTAGTCGATAATACACATACATTCGCAATATATCCATTGCACATAATTTATTGTCAATTCGTCAATTTTTCTCAATTAATATCATACCTTCATTTTTTACAACGTGCACGCAGTGAAAGAAAATAAGCATTTTCTTTCTATCTGGCACACATACATATGTATATATACATTAATACAAAATCAATGTCGTGTATATATTTTTTTTCATTTTTCAATTATTTCTGACCACGACGAACATATATCAATATTACATTCCGTATGAAAAATATAGAAATATATGAATGACTCGTGAAAAATAAGAACTCAAGATCAAACTCAAGCTCGGGCCGGCTAATACAGTTTTACATACGTTCGTACCGTTATCTCTTCCTTTTCATGTTTCAGCAAGATCTTCCACGGAGAAATTTCGCGAATACTATACATATCTCAGGTATACAAGAAAGTACAATTGACCACGAATAATCCCGTAAAAACGGATTGATCTAGAGATCGATAAGAAAAATACCGAAATAAAACAAATCTGCTACGATTTCGGCGTTCGCTTATTCTCTTTTTTTATCTTCATTTCCGAAAAATATAGGTTTCTAATACTGTAGCAATTGATAATATCTAATCGGTGGAATATTCCTCGATGGAAGCTTTTGCGACGCGAATAAAAATAAATTTTCAAAGAAAGATTTTCTACGCGAATGCGAAACCACACACGCGCATGTTCAACGTGGTTCATGCGATTTTGCTACGTTTAGTGTCCTCCTCGATTCATCATCGCGTTTCACTACATCCATGTTACAATTCAACATGCAGTAATATAACGCGTTACTAATTCTTTCTCTTTCACTTATCTATTCCAAAGCAACTACTATCTTTCTCACTTATTATATGCGCGTGTACGGATGATATTATGAATTTCTTTTTTCTTCATTAACGTGACAGTAGGCACTGATGGGGGTGGATGGCTGCATGACGAGCAGTTAATATTCTCTCATTGAATAGTCTCCGACGCAGATTAGTCCTTCACCAATCTGTATATGTGATGTTGTGCACCGTGCTCAGACGTCGAAACCTCGAATACGTACGCGGTGCATAGGAGCGTCTCTTGCGTATCCCTGTTCGATACGACCTGAAAGATTTCAACAGAATATTGAACAAAATTCTCTCAATAAAAAATTTTGAAAGAAGTTGCACCGTTACTGTCGTTTCTCTTACTTGAAGGATAGTGAAGTTTTCGAGTACGCTGTTCATCATATATTTCTCCGGCAGATGCTTAAGTTTATGAATGAAGTTTATCATGTACTCGCACATTGGTGAGCGACTAATGCGGTAGACAAACCTGCCGTTCTCAAACCTCGCATATTCCGTCTCCACCTTTTCCACCACCTGCTTGCCGAACGAGCACACCTTTGTCGAACACGTTATCGTCATGTTCTCATTACTCTCGTATCTGGTGAATTATTTTTACAATTAATATTTTTGTCAATCGTTAGTTTACAGCATAGTACAGTATATTACACAACAATAGTATATACAATAGTTTTACTCAGATTAATATTAAATTATTTTTTTTTATTACTACTATTTTATTTTATTTTAGTCTTTAAAAAGACTTTTCACTCACTGGCTTGTCACGCCGTAAAACGCTCCTGCTTCGTCCTGTATATTAGTATTGAGATCAGCCCAGAATTTGACAAGGAAAAATGCAGCCTGTGGGCCCTTGTCGTAAAGCTCTTTCAGACCACCTTTCTTCTCCGGGAACTTGTCATATATTTGTCTCACGTCAACTGCTTCAAGTAAGGGATCCGAATACGCGGCTGAGCCGCCTATATGGACGAATAGATGTTTGTGGTACTGAAAAATGACAACAAATTTCTAATCGACGAATTCTAAAACTACATTGAACAAAAATTTTTAATTTTAATTGCAACAATGACAAAATTTGTTGAATTTACCTAATATTTTTTTTTTTCACTTTATCGAATAAAATATTTATTTTTCAAAACAAATATCGAGTAGGCTCAACTGATATTTATTTTCAGTATACAATTTTCAACACTCACAATGTCCTGATCTCTCTGCTGTTCCATGTAGGCCGAGAACTCGACGAGCCTGAGTTTGTGGGTGGCTATCGCACGTCCCTCCCACGGTGGCGGTGGCTGGGCCTGCACCATGTCCCCGCTCGAGACCGCCGTTGCCGGTTTTCCAGTATAAGCGGGCTGAGGGAAGGGCTTGACATCTTGTGACGTACCTGGCTGAAGACCGGGTTGCCAGAATTGCTATATATAAAAGGTCACGGTTTTTGATCTCATCGAGAAATTTACAGATATACGTTGACCTCGAACATTCAGCGGGGTACGGGGAAAAATAGCTGCGATTTTCCGAGAACGAAACAAAAAAAAACAAGAACCGAGAAAAGCCTTCGGGTTGCGCAAGGGCGAAGATTCGATCGTTAATTTTTTTTTTCATTTCTTGTTTTTTTTCTCTTCTCTTCTCTTTATCAAGCGAACAAATGTATTGCGGGATTAAGAGGTGAATTGCAGAGCGATGAATACGTATGTACGTAAAAATTACAAAGACAGACTTCCAATGTAGAGTGAGAGCAAAAGAAAATATATAAAGGTAGAGGGTAATAAATTCGATTAATGAGATAAATAAAAAAAAATAAAAAAATAACAATTCGTCAATACACAACAAGAGGCCCCCAACCCCAACAGGATCCAGGGACAAGGCAGAGACTAGATGGATTTTTATGCGTTAGAGGGGGCAGTTAATTTTCATCGTCGAACACGAGCTCGCACTTTTATTTCGTAATTTTTTTTTTCCATTTTAATATTAGTCATTCCCGGATTAATCGATTTCGCAACATGCAGAGCTGATACGAGAGGATGACATGAAGAAGGTAGCGTATTAATGAAAAAATAGAAGTAATTGTTAATGATGACTCGGCCCCGATTAGAGATTCATCTCACTTTGTTTCACAATAAAATCGTCCCGTGATAAAACGGACGATACACAAAGAAAATCAAAAAAGCTTCGGTTAACGTTCGCCCTTATGCAAACCGAGAAAAATAAATTGCCAAATAGTTCTGAAGCTGTTCGATCTTTTCGTTAAAAAAAAGTTAAAATTCGAAAAGCAACGAGTTCTCTCACAGCGAAAATTGTTATTTAAAAAAACAGTAATTAAATAAAACATTAAGAAAGTAGATAAATTAAACTCTTTTTCATATCTCTATATATAAGAATTAGTGTCTCTTAGAAAAACGGTGTTATTCCGAACAAATTGTTTTCCCCATTCCCGATTCGACGAACGCCTAATGAATAATTCGTAATTGGAGATGACCAATCAACTAACGCTGTCGGAAAACCATTCACAGCCTACGGCACGCTCTCGACTGGCTAGCTTCCAATCACGAATAACTCATCAAGGAAACGTCGTTATAAAAAAAAAATCGCATTTCGTTCGGAATGAAACACGCCGTTAAAAGGAAACGATCTCGTTGCCTTCGTCTCGATAAAAAAGGAAAGAAATTTCGTTTTCGTGAAAAAGAGAATACGAAAAGATGAGTTAACCGAGATTTTTTCAAAACCGAGGGGTGAAATTTGTTCTTTTTTGCGAAACACGTTTCTGGGGGGGACTTACCGCTCCGGGATAGGAGACAGGGGTGGATGCGTGTAGGGCTAGGGGCCCCACTAGGGCGGGGGTCATCTTGTTGTGTATAGCGCTCCCGGCCGATACTATTTGCGCGCTCGACATGCTCGACATTGTCTGGAGCGCCTTCTCCTTCGCCGCGTGATCCTGACAAATTTTTACGCAACATTTTTTTTAACCCTGACAATACATTCATTTATACACGCATCAGGGCGGTCCTTATTTCGTATCGACTCGAAAACTCTCAACCCAGAAAATAATTGAGAAAGAAAAAAAGCAGCATGAGGACCACCCTAATAAACATGAATACATTTGCGTCCGTGTTTTGTGCGTTCGCGTTATTAGTATCCCCGGCAATTCTCTCTTCTTCCGAAGGGGGTAGGTTAGATAAAGGAGGGATGAAAATTGATTTTGCTCGTATACCCGAAAATTGCTCGATGCACGCTGGTTTCGCGGTTTGCGCCAGAGTGGGAGGCGCGTGGGAGGGTAGCGGAAAATTATGTCAAGCTGTATCGCGTGTGTGCCTTTCCTCTCCCTCCCTCTCCCTCTCTCTTTCTCATTTACGTTTACATACACACGCATACGTATGCGTCTGTGTACGCCCGGGGTACCTTGAATAATGCCCGCCGGTATGCGACGCCGCAGTCACCGGTCGCGCAAGAGGGTGGATATGCGAGCGAATGGGAGAGAGAGAGAGAGAGAGGTACATAGTAGGGGAGGGTTTTGGTGGTTAACGGTAAAACGCACACGATAAAGGAGCGTTTGCGAGCCGAAATGGAGAGAGAGAGAGAGAGGGAGAGAGGAGTCAGAGTATTTCGTTGCCCGACAATAAAGCGGCTTTTTCGGTCTGTGCATTGAAACAGCGACGAAATTTTCATCCACTTTTTTTTCTCTCCACTTTCATTCCACTCTACTTCCCTCTCTCCCTCCTTCTCGCTCACTCGAGCCCGCTCGTTCGGTCTATTTACGAAGCGCGAATTAACGCACGCAAAAAACTCAGCGGGGGTTTGTAGAGAGAAAAAAAAAATAGAAAAACTCACCACTTTCAGCTTGGCCTGGATCTCGCGTAGCTTCCTCCTGGCCAGGACCTGAATGTGCGACGATACCTGCTTGCGCGTTCTCGTCTTCCCGGTCCGCAGCTTTATGTAACGAGCGATCAACTCGTTCCGACCTGGAAAAGCGAGGGGAAAATTAGCGGAAAAATTCTCGCTCAGAGGAATTCTCAGGGTGGAGAAAATTTTCCTCAAGATCATCGAATCGGGTCGCGAGGGGGTGTCTTGATGTGTGCAACGGGGGGGGGGGTCGATATTGAGCGAGTTGCGAAGCGAGAGGGGGGTGGGGAACATCGGACGGAAAATATTCGAGATTCCGAGCGAACCGCGTGATGACTCAATTTCACCGTGGGACCGTGTTTAACGGGTTCGTCCCGTGCGCGCGCGCGCTTTCCTGCTCGCCCCCCTTCTCCCCACCCCTCTCGCCCATTTCGCGTCGAACAGACACACCGCATCCACCCGGTGGCAGCGCGGTGGGGTTGGATTTTTGAGAGTCGAACATTCTTGGAGTTCGTTAACGTCGGGCAACCCCTTTTACCGTAGTTTTGTTTGTCGATGTAAAAGAGAGAGAGAGAGACAAACGTTTCATCGAAATGTTTTTTTTTTCCGGTTGATGAGTAGGTAAGTATTGATACGAACTTTGATATTCTCATCCATTATCGATAAGACTACCGGTATCTTATCGTGTTTCGCAATTGTATTTTGATACTACAAAATTTCAGATTAGTTTTTTGAGAAATTTGCTTGTTCTTAAATAATTGTTACATACCCAGTTTGCATTTCTATGACGTATTGTTAATAATTGGTAACTCATCCAATCATTTACTTTTATTCTGAAAAATTCTGATGGTTTTATTTACTCTCGTGAGTGAAGAATAAAAATTGCCTAAAATACACACCGTTGGGCTATTCGAGAAACGATCGAGATACCAAAATTCGCGATAAAACATTTACCGACAGTCTGAGGGTTAATGGCAGCAATCTCGATCTCTCTCGAGCCCGAACAATCGGACTGAAACGAGAGCAGTGTCATGACTACGGCACTTGTTCCATTCATCGAGTACCGCAGCGGCGGAAGGGGACAATCGAGAAGCACCGAGATCTCGAACTTGACCGGCACAAGCAGCCGGCGCTAATCGATCGTTTACAAACCGGCAACCGAAACGCAGACACTCCTGGCCACCCTGAAGTGGACTCTGTACTCCCCCCACCCCTCTTCGGGTCAATTAAACGATCCACTGGAATATCGACGACGACTCTCGGCCAATTCTCGATTTTCCCTGGCGTTTGTCGCGGATCCAGCCAGCCCCTATTTCACCGTAGACGGGAATAAGAGTGAAGAGGGTAAAGTCGATAAGCGCAGCCTGAGATGTATCGCGTCGCCTTGACGCTCCT
>NCVS01000196.1:148144-164481 GCA_003055095.1 Goniozus legneri | reverse complement strand
TCTTCTTATCATCCCCCTAGACGGCCTTCCATCCGTCTTTCCTTCTTTTTATTCCGTCCGTCTCGAGCTCTCTCGCTCGCTCGGCATTATCACCGGCTTGGTTCACGACCCTTTTCCTCCCCGACAACCCACCTTCCTCCTTCTACCCTTCAGGGTCCACCAACACCGAAGCAATCGCCGCAAACATCGAGAGTCACCATCACCGGCTTGCCTCCCATAAAACGCCATCGCCCTGCTCGTCTAGGATAGATAGAGCGAGGTATACCTATCTCTCTCTTTCTCAACCCCCGTATCCAGTCGCGACCCCTATCCTTCTCTTCCAACCCCCTCCCCTCCCCCCTCGCTTCGTTCTCCACCCTCCGAGCGTACCGTGCTCTGTTCACTAATTGCACATTCTTCGCATAGTTTCGCAAGCCTGGGCCCACCCAACCCCCGTTTTCTCAACCCCTCGACTGCCTTCTCGCCCTCACCCCCTCGCCACCCTCCCGCGTACTACCTTCGCAGTTTCATCCCCTTTCCCCTCCCCCCCTTCCCCCCGCTCGACGCCCCCTCGTCCATTAGAAGGACCGAAGTAGCCAGGATATCCACCCCGTCTCACTCCATTCTCCTTTTCGCCTACTCCTTCGTCTTTCCCTTCCAGGAGCTTCAATTCCCCGTCGTTTCCTACCTCACTTCTCAACATTTTCGTCCTCGCCTTCGTATAAAAGCTCGGCCTTCCTTCGAAACTCGCCCCCAAACCTTCCAATTCGCTTCTTGCTCTCTCTCCTCTGATCTGCGAGCGGCGGATTCTGTCATGGCGAGGAGACGTCTTCCTCTTTTCTCTCTGTCTTTCCCAGCTTCATTTGTCTCTTTTTATCGAGGGCGAAATATGAAGTGAGAAATCGAGAATTTTCAATGTGTATAATATTAGGTACCCGTTTTCGAGAAATAGAAAAATGTGTAAATTGTACTAAACTAATTTCTTCTTATTTTATTTAATTATATTTCAATTTATACTATAAATAGTGTATAGTTCAGTACAATTTTTCAACATTGAGGAGCTAACTTTATACACTTTTTGTGAGGTACTATATAACTATTGGATTGAAGTCAATTTTGGCCTCTCAAACTCTCAAATTAACCATCCACTTATATCAGCCACCACTTTTATCCATTAATTTCCATAGTAAAACTATAAATTTCTAGCTTCTTTTACCTTTCACAAACGCAGCACATATTCATTTACTCTCAAGTACTCGCTACTTCGCTACTCAAGTTGTTGTACAACCGTTGCCTTGTTGCAACAATACTCAGCCCTCCCTCCCCGCATTCTTCACAAAACGTTCGTAAGAATGTCGGTGATTAATGGTTTTTGATTTCCTCCACTTTGTTCTCGAAACCATATTAAGACAATTTCCCTTCCTCTTCTTCTTTAATCCTGGACAAACGATGATCCCAAAAGATTCTCCTTTAGCTTTTTCTCCATCAAAGGCGAAACGAGATTGGTCGAGGGCGTCTCTATCCCGTTCCCCGCTCGCCCGGTACCGCTTACGACGCTCGCACGCAAATTAATATTCATTACGCGGAGTCTCGTCTCCAGCTCGCGCGGGCGAGAAACTACGAGGCGGTGGCGCTAATTAAAATACGAGACCTCCTTTCTACCCTCCCGTCTCCCCTCGCCACCCAGAAATTCTCTCCTTCGAGTCTAAACAACGTCGAAAAGTACGTCGAATTCGTCGAAACGCAAAAGTGCGGTTCGCTCTTTTGCTGCGGGCTGGTCAGAAGTTTTGGAATTTACAACCCCCCGGGTAACAAAGTTGCGAAAACGTCGCGTGTACGCTGACTGTGTTTGAGTACGAGAGAGAGAGAGAGAGAGAGAGAGAGAGTGGAGAGCTGTATATGTGTGTGTCGTCTTCGTCGCGAGCTATTATACGCCCGGGAGTTTAATTAAACTCCGTGAAATGTCAAAGGACTCGGCCATAGCCAGCAAGACGGACAATGCGGACGCAGATTATTACATCCCCTGACGTTCCGACCTCCGCCACTACCCTCCTTCACCAACCCCCTCGGTCTCGAGTCGCCCTACTCTCGCTCGTGCACAAAGTACAATCCCCGACGCCAGTCGGTCCGGCCTCTCTCTCTTCCTCTTTCACGCGGAAACGCTTCGCGTGTGTCAATTCAACCGTTGTGGTGTAAGAGTGAACATATCTCCCTCTTTCTCCTATTCCGAGTATTCATGGTATTAAATGTTCCACTCCATTGATATCTCTCTTGTTCGTTTTTCGAACGAAACCGATATCAACTGTTGAAATAAAATGTTTACAGTTGTAAAATAAAGGTTGCGGCCTTGGATCGAATTTCAGCTCGTTTGTTTGTATTGGTTTTCATCGGGAAGATTAATTCGTACCGGATAAGTTGACCCAATACATATTCCTCCAAGAACGTTGCGAATGTGATTAGTCGCGGTATTTCCAATTGCAGTCGAGAAAATTACCTGCTCGATGGATGAAAACCCTGCTGTGTCTTTGAGAGTATTTCCGAGTTCCTTTTTCGCGATATTTATGGAGAATCGGTGGGCGGGAAGACACCCTCGGCGTGTCCCGTCTTTGACTTTTCCTTTTTCCTTCTCCACGATGGGGCGAGGGGTCGAGACGATCTTTACCTCGAGCAGGACCATCGAGAGTCCCGAGTGGCCGGTGTCAGGGCTCTCACTCGCTCCCATAATTTCACGCTTCGATGGTATCCTGGCACGGGGATTATTGGATCCGCGGGGTTGAGAGAGAGAGAGTGTGTGTCCCGGAAGAGAGTGCAAAAGGCGAAAACGTCGTGTCTCGAAAAGAGCGAGACGGTATTTCCGAAGTTGGGAGAGGGTTGAAATAGATACCCCTAACCCACTCGCGCTATCGAAATGAAAGACTCGACAAGATTGGATCTTTTTAACGCGCACATCTGATCCAAAATAGGTCCGCTGTACATTCGAGAGTAGGACTTACCCTGATTGGAGGCCAATTGTTTCCTCTCATTTCGAACTTTTTGGAATATCGAGAACATTTTTGAATCGAACTTCCCTTCGTTATTTACTGAAACATTGAATTTGATAATTTACAAAGAAACGAGAACTTTTCGATATGAATTATTCAACACTCTACCAAGTTTGTTTATTTGTGATGCATGTCAAGATATCTATTGAAATTTGATGACTGGATGACGATTCTAGTTCGAACTTCCCTAGTCTAGGAATTATGGTCTCCTGAAACGAATCGAATTGAAACAATGCTGACATTCATTTAAGATTTCAATTTTCAGGACCGAGTCTCTGAACTAAAACTGTATTTACTTGTATGTTGCTCGGGATCGCTCGAATTACTTTTTGACGATGTCAGCAACGAATGGCGCAGAAATCAATGAGGGAATCGCACATGGTGCTACTTGACTCTCTGAAATAAAATTTCACGTCGAGTAAGTGCACGGAAACGGGGGAGACTCTACCAAAGAGCGGGAGGCCAAGTAGGAGTCGTCCAAGAAACCCTCCTTCCGGCCGGTCAATAACTGGACTCTGGGCACCCAGGACACCCCACCCCCTCTGGAAACTTGAACTAGTCTTCTGATGCACATTCTAACTGCACATTCGCAAATTCTGCTCGGCGATTTACGAAATCGTACTTTCCTCGACTATCTACTGAAACAATGCGGTTGGAAACAGAACTTCTGAATATGAATTTGTATACGCATGTCAAATTTTTACCCCTAGATTAAAAATCGAATCATTATTAAAAATTGAGAATACCAGGATGAGAATATCTCAGCTCTCGGGTGTTTTTAATAACTTTTCATCGAAGAAAATTGTGGGTCGAAACGTAGAATTTCTCCCCGCAAATTAAGAAAGGAGCGTGACAAACGGTCGCGAACCGTCAACGCTGACGACGTTCTTACTCACCGTACATCTTTCCCTCGTCGGACAGAATGATCTTTCGTCGGCCACAAGGTGGATATATCGTGAGAGCCTCTTGGAAACTCTGCTCGATATCCGGCGACCAGACGCCTTCCGCATCGGCCGCCGACAAGTCCTTCTCATCCTGGAATTAGGAAAAAAAGGACAAAGGTTGAGAAAAAAGGCTCCAATATAGCCCCGAGCGAAATTTATCAATTTTTTTCCTCTCTCTATTTCTCTCTTTTTCGCTTCTTAAAATGACTAGCGCGTGCGATGTCACGCGTGGAACGCGGCCAAGGCGTGGACCATCCTTTTCTCGATTTTCCTCATTTCTCTCCAACCTCTTTTCCGCTATCGTAAAAGAGAGAGAGAAAAGGTCGAGGGAAAACGATTAATCTCGCCTCGTTCCGGAATCACCTCACGTTTCGATATTCGACGTCGATTCGATTTTTCAAAATTAAATGAGAATACGGGAGTAAACAGAATCAAAAACTGATTTTCGCTGGGAAATCAAGAACTTTTCGATTAAAAGAGTTTTCATTAATTTTCTTTTTTACAAAATAGTTTGACAACGAGAATTTTTTGTAATGAATAAAATTTCGAATCGGATTTTACTTTTAATTTTTGTTGAAGCTACTTAATATTTATTTTAAAATGTAGAAATAACTTTTTTCGACGAAATAAATTATTACTCAGATTAAAAAGTAATACGTAGAATAAAATTGGTATTTTTAACTGAAACAAATATTTAGTTGAATTTACACGACATTTTTTTTAATGTTCGCAAATAATTATTGAGTGAGTGAATTTAACAAATTTTAATTTCAATGTACTTCCTACTCAAAATCTAGAAAACGGTGAGGTTCCAATAAAATATTTTGACCATCGAATTGGTCATAAGAAGACGAAATTAGCTAAATTCAAAGAAGTTGCTCTTTTCTTACATCGCTGATGTCGCCAACGTCGAGATTCTTCGTATCCGAGCCGGAGCCGTTGGCATCGGGCGGCGGCCCGGAACTCGCGGGGGTCCACGGCGCGGAAATGGTGTCGGCTGCAGCCACCGCACTGCCTGCAACGCAAAAAAAAGTAAACACCATTATTATCCACCATCCAAAATTTTCATCTCCCTGCATCGAGAACTCGTTTGGTGCGGAAGACACGCCGGGAGAAAAGAACCGAGCTGGGCCATTAGAAATGGAAATTAATCGGACAAATCGCGATATATACGCTCGGCCGTTTTGTACAAAGGTGCAACAAGTGTTTGGACAAGCTGGGAAAACGCGCGCGCGCGCGCGTTTCCGCGCTTAGCGTGGATCACGGAGTTGGCCGATGCGATATCGCGGTGGGCGTCCTGGCTCCGCCCACGCGGGGGTGGAGTGTACGCGTTTTCATCCCCCCCTCTTGACTCGAGCCCCCCCCCCCCGTTCATCCCCTTCGGCTTTTACCCCCAGAAACTCGCCACCCTGCTCGCCGGATGCCTTCTCTAGTCTGAAGCTCGCTCCCCTTCCATCGTGTGTTCTCCTTCAACACGCACGCAGTCTCTCTCTCTCTCTCTCATTCCCTCACCAACACTCTCTCATCCCCTATAGCGTACGGTCTACGTCAATGGAAACTAGAGCGCGCCAAATCGCGACGCGGAATCCGAAGCGGCCTGGAAATTCGGCGGGAAGCGCATCGTAAGCATTCGTATACATATAGGCTCTGCTGTATATATGTGGGCGAGTACATGTTTACCTGCAATGTGTGATTTAACGTTCCGAATCGTCGAATTGGCTTTTTTGAGAGATATTTGCTCAATTACCCAGATTTAATTGAATAATAAGTATCTACACTGAAAATAAAAATTTATCGAATTTACTTAATATTTATTTATATACGTTCAAACAAAAAATACATTCAATAAAATGTTCAAGTTAAAAATACTAATTTTATTTGAATATCTTTTCATACTAAATAATTCATTTCATCGAACTGTATTTATTTCTATATTTTCAAGTAAATATTAAGTAGCTCGAACAAATTTTCATTTTGAGTGTGAATCTAAAGATACCAGACGTTATAATTTTCACATTAGATTATTCAATAAGCGAGAACAGAGGGGATCGGGTGGAGAGAATAAAAGTAGACGATTGACCGAGTGAGGAAAATTTTACGACGAATTTTCCCATCAAGTGTGTTGCGTATGTGCACGTATACGTATACACGAGACGTCGCACGCGCGAACGCGCCAACTCGCAACGGGGGTGGATCGGAGGTAAATATGGCACCGACGTTGTAGGATGATAACGGAGCAGGGGGAGGGGGTGGGGAGAGGGGGAGACGCTCGTAGCAAGCATTCATAGCAAGGACCCCGGCAGGAGGGTCGGCTTCCGCTGGAATGCGTCCCGTTTAATATCGCGGAACATTACATATCGCCTATCCTCTCTCCTACAACGCGTGGCTATAAACGCACGAGTGTGTGTACGTGAGTCACGAATCCTCCTTCCCGTCGCTTTTTTTCACCCCTCCCGAAAAATCAACTCCGAAAAGTCACTACGTATTTTTTCACAAAGGAAAATTTAATTGTACGCGATCAAACGTGCTCGCAATTAAGCGAAACGAGTAGCCGTAAAAGAGCGACAGTGGAACGCTTTGAAGATTTATCTCGTTCTTTTTTTTCCAACTCCCACGGCCCGATTTTCATGCGTGAATTTTTGCAGCCTCGCTGATTATGTAATTTTCGGAAGTGCACTCGTGCCGACTAGCGTGAACTTGAGGGCGAGTTAATAAACCCGACGGCAACCATAACGCGGTTTCTGCGGTCGCGGGCGGGAGTGGGGGAGGGGGTTGAATAAAGAGAGGCAGAGCGCGGCCTCGCAAATTAACCCTCGCGAAATACGCGCGTCGTTTTTGTTGCGCCGCGAAGACGATAAAACCGTCGAGAGGGCTGCAAGACAACACCGTACCTCGTACGTTGTCTCGTTTAAATTTAATCGAGGAAAAATCGAAACAAGTGAAACGCAAGTCTTGGACGTTTATGTTGTTGAACAAGTAAACATCTAAAAACAAAAGTTTTGCTTTTCAAGATACAAAATGCAACTCAGTATGTACTGAAATTGTGATACATATATATTATAATCAATTAAGTAACAGTAGAAGGGTAAATAAACATGTTATCTATCGATAAAACATTTTCTACCAGGGAAAATTTTCATTCTATCGAATAAAGTATTAAAGGGAAGGGCGAAGGGTGTGCAAAGAGCAAGAGAGGGAAATAGAGGTGTAAATTACGCAGCAAGCACGGTCGAGTCGTCAGACTGGCTCATTGTCCGCCGCTAGTTTAATTAATGCAGCCGAACCATCGTGCTAAAACTTCCAACTCCACCCCATTCATCCCGGCCTCCCCCTCCACTTCTCCCGTTCGTTTTTCCCACCATCTTTCGCGCTCGCTTCAATTAACTACCCCCTCCGCGCCCCACCACCCCCGTCAAAACTCATCCCTCGGCTTGTGTACAAACCTATCATCTGTTTATTACGGAAGCCATTGATAGGCTCGATTCGGTCGTTCCGTTTAAAATCGACAAAGCACCGCGATAAAAGCGGCGCAATTGACCCGCTACGGTCTTTCACGGGGGGAGACGACGATAAACCGAGAGAAAAACGAAAATAATATGCCTACACTCCCGGCTAATCTAAGCGCGATAAAAATTTTCCATGCTCGTTCAGCCG
The DNA here is from genome assembly GCA_003055095.1 of Goniozus legneri. Classification (NCBI taxonomy): domain Eukaryota; kingdom Metazoa; phylum Arthropoda; class Insecta; order Hymenoptera; family Bethylidae; genus Goniozus; species Goniozus legneri. Next base: position 156,863 of record NCVS01000196.1, on the reverse strand, counting down.
GCACCGAAAATTGTTTTGATTGGCGTTTTAAAAGCAGAAAAGGAAATACCGGAGATCGAGCGAGAGAGAGAGAGAGAGAGAGAGAAATATCCGAGGTCAAGGTACCGCACGATCTCTCACGATGCTCGAAACGCTTCCGCGAACGCAGGTGATAATCCTTTGCTCTTTCCACAAAAAGAGAGAGAGAGAGAGGAAGACAAGAAGCTCGAGTGAATCGGCAAATCGAAACGAGCTCTGCGCGAGAGAGGGGTGAAGTACGAGTCGAATGTTGCGAAGGACTTATCGATTTCGGCATACCAGACGAGCGAATAGAACTCTCTCTCTCTGTCTCTCTCTTTCTCTTGAGTTGCACCGCTGGCGATAATCCGTCGGGGTCGACGGCGCGTGGCGCGGTATAAGTCGACCACTTAGGAAACTTCGACGTACCTCTCTCTCCCTCTTCTCCCCCCCCCCCTCCACTCCCCCCTCCTCTCATCTGTACATGCACCGCGAGGCATTCGATTACGAGGAACGAGTACGATATTCAATTAACACTGTCGAACCCGATGTTTATCGAACAACAACCTGCCCGAAACTCCAAAATTACAATTTTATATACGAAATAAGCGCACGTAGGGCGAACAATCGCGATAAGTGTCATTTAACTTTCAGGTTGCTCGTATGACGTTTTACATTTTTTTTTTTTTATAATACAATTCCGGAGTTTTATTATAAATTCAGTAATAATTTTTGAAGTGAGCGCTGACAGATGAATGGCTAAATATATCTACAGATTTATTTTCAGGTTTGTTTAATTCTGTATTCACGAGTACACAAAAGTTACGCGTGGCTAAAACCTCGCTAATCGAATTTTCGTATCGACGATAATTCGACTCCGATTGACTCGGTTAATTCCTGTGTATATTTGTTTTTCGTGCGAGAGGCGAGAGAGGAATGGAAAGGGGTAGAGAAGGAATCGTCATGCAGCTGGCGCGAGCGTGACGGTAATTATCGGCGCTCTCCGGCCATACCGCGTGTTGTATCGAAAGATCAAAGGTAAAATGCGCGCGAGCGCGAAACTTTACGGGGAATCGCGCGAGCGATCGACCCGATCGCGACTCGCGATTCCGTTCACCGGTGAAGGAGAGGTACGGCCGTGTACACTTCGTATATACACACTACCGACTCGTTACACACACGTGTACTATATATACCGGGTGTCATTCGCGTTTATTTTCTAACCGAGCTCGTACGCGAAACAAGAAAGTTTTCAACTATTAAAATCTATCTGAAGTACTACACTGCAAAAAAATTTTATAAATGTGCTTTATTCATTTATATGCGTTTAAATAAATATTTTCTAAAGAAAATAATTTTTTGAATTGCAGTTGGATTCATTTTATCGAATTAAATATTTTATGCGATAAAAATGTTTAGCATATTCTACAACATTTTTATGCAGTGTACTCTCATCTTATTTGAAAGAAAATTCAAAGAATTCAAGAATTCAAAATACGATTCACTGAATTAGATTACAGAATGAACGAAAAATGAAGCACTGCTTTCGACTCGAAAAACTATCACGAAGGAACTTTGCTATCTACGGTAACCAATCGGAAACGCGCCGGCACTCGTGAATATTCCATAGTGATTGATTATCTAAAATTGCTCACTTTCCATTTCCCGTTCCGTTCGGGCGCGAATGGGGCTCCTGGAGATTTAATCGTAGCGAGAATAAAAATCGGGAAATGAAATCTATTCGGTGGGACGTGGCCTATTATACGAGAGGATACTTCTCGAACACCGTGTACATAATACCGGTCGCGCGCGACGGCGGTCGCTTTCAGGAGAGATCGAAGAAAACCGGTCTACCGGCTTACGTGCTCATACCCCTCACCCCTCTCGCCCCCCCCCCTCCCTCCATCATCCCCTCACAGGACTCGGGGCAATTGCGAAGCCTATACGCAAACTCGGCAAAGATCGCCGATCTCGCACGAAAAGTATCAATTAGCATGATGCCGAGCTTTCCCCGTCGCCGGTTTACCGTTATCCGTGTAATTTTCTCGTACTCGCGCTTCGTCATTGGGTGTCCCTCTTATCGGGAAAGCCGATGACGATTTTTCCAGCTCGGGCGGTATCGGTGACGATATTCTCGCTAATTGCGGTTAATGGGCTTTCTAGAGAGAGACGGAGGGTGTTGTTGAGAGACACTGGGCGAGAGCGAGAGAGACGGGGAACGAGTAAAGTGCTTGGAGGGGGTCAAATGTCACACACGATGACTCACCCAGTCTCCACATCTCTCTCTCTCTCTCTCTCTCTCGCTCATTCGCTCACGCTTTCCTACCAGCTGCACTTTGCTCTGATCCGTGTATAGTAGACTCCCAACACGCGTGTACGTATATATACACGCCTCTCTCTCTCTCTCTCTCTCTCTCTCTCTCACTCGCAGAGGTGGTCAACCTCGAATTACAACTGCGGTTGAAAAAGTTTTGTCCCCCCGGTTCTCTCGTACAGATTTAACGATCGACACGATTGTGTAACGAGCGCGCGAGGTACGAAATAATCGCGCCGAAACACATCTCAATACGTCGAACGTGTAATCGAATTTCGTCGATCAACCGTTTTTTTTGCATTTGCGAATTCTACTGTTTTTTTTTTTTTTCAAAGCGAGAGAATTTCTTTTGTGATAGGCTCGTTGCACAATAGGGAGGAGGGGGTAACAATGGGGATCTCGAACGCGCTCGCGCATCGGGTGACACGAGTGAGCGTTTCTCGCGTGGGCCGGTATATATAGGCAGGGCGAGCAAAAAAAAACCGAGAGAGAGAGAGAGAGAAGAAAAACAACGACGCACACGTGCGATCATCCGTGGGCACATATGAAGAAACGCCATTTGACGCGCGAATAGAAACGCGGATGTTTATTGTTCGCGCCGGGAGCCTCGTTTCGCGAACGGCCGATTAGTCTTCGACTAAACGTCCGAATTAAAAATTCTTTTCCTCGAGCCTCCCGAGAAGTCGTTTCAAACGATTTAAATAGATATGACATTTTCGCGAGTAATATCTAAATAATGGGTAGATTATACGGATGATATTTCCGAGGAATTAATTTTGGGTTTTTGGAGGAAGCCGAGGTCAGTCCCCGGAGGCTCTCGAGACGAGGCGAACGAAAATCGGTTATCCGGAGTGTAATTCGGCACCGCGAGGCGAAACGGAAGCGTTAAATTAGTCACCGGTCGAGTTCTTCTATTAATAATCCGCGTGCTCGCGTGTTTCACTTCGCGAGCGAGCGAACTCTGGAATTGTCTATTTTACCTATACCCGCGAAAATCAGCCCTCGTCCGATCCGGTTGGTCCGATATTAACATCGTCCGACCGAGTTGATAACGATTTCAATTCCAGATTTTTGCTCCTCCCATCCGAATTTATCCAACCCAGTTTCGAGCTGCGAAATAATAAATCGACTCGGGTAACATACGTACTACGTATTTCTATCTCGAAAGATGATCGGAGTCGAGCGGGTAAATCTAGTTATTTAGAATGAGAAGCGAAGTCGCGAAACTCGTTGAAAATCCACGGGTTATCGTATAAATCGGCAGGAAAGTGCGCGCGGCGCACGTGAAAGACGCGGATCGGGGTAGGGAAGCCGTGAGGAGGGAGGGGAGTGGAAAAAGATAGAGGAGAAAGAGAGACGGTCAATGGTGTATCGAGGTCGACTGGTTCTCCAGCAGCCGTCGGTGGTGTTCGAGAGCGCAGCAGCCCGAGAGAGGACATTGCGACACACGCGCGTCAACGCACGCACATACAATTTTACCCCCTCTCATCCCCCCTCCCCCTGGGACTCCTTGACTCTCTCACTCGCTCCGTCCCTTTTCTTACGCGAGCTCGAGAACCCTCCTTCCTTTCATCTTCACCGATCCCGCGTGATTCACACAAAACGCATCTCGAATTTGTGCAATTAAACGTCGACGTCTCTTCTTTGCTTTTGCCGTCTCACGCGGCCTCCTCTCTCCGTCTCTCTTGTTAATACATTTGTTAGAGCGTTACGAGACAGCAATAATTTACTATTTCCAGCTACGCGGACTCATTTACCGCGTTATTAAGAATCGAATGAATTTATGAATGACAAATTGCTCCGCGTTTCGAGTCTCGTTATTTTTCTTACGCTAATGTCGTTAGTGCGTTAATAGAAACGTGTTAGTTCGGGCGAGGATCGGAATCAGTTACCCCTTCGCGTCAAGGGTCTAATTAATACCGGGATTGATAAATCGCTCCGTTTCGAAACTCGTCATTCTTTTTTTTTATTACCGTTAGTACGTTAATAGTAACACCGCGCTAGTCCGGGAATCAGAGTCGATAAATTAACTCCGATATCACGCGATATTTATTGCTCCCGCCAGGAACTGCGTTAACGTTTGCAAAACGCACGATGGTGGTGTTATCGTTTCGCGAAAGTAACGAGATTGCGTTTTATTGGCAATTTCTCTCCCTCTCTTTTTAACTCTCGGATTTTCCATCCCCCCCCCCCTACACCCTCCCCTCTCGCGTTGGCTGGCTCGCGCGTGCGTCCGATACACACCAGTCGAAGGTTTAGATTTCGCTTAATTAACGGCTCGGGCGACTCGTGGAGCTACCGCGGTCGATCGTGGCCATTACCCCCCTCCGCAGTCGTGCCCCCCCCCCCTCGCGCCCCCTCGCCACCTCCACCCACCGCCAAACAACCGGGGCAAATCCCACTCGCGTGCACACGGGTTGCACAATTTTGGGGAAATTGCGAAGCAATTTCGCGGTTGCGCGCCGCGTGCCATTTCGACGAGAGAGTCCGAAAAGGCGCCAGGGAGCGAAGAAGGGGGAAAACAATCGAAACTGCCCGCCCTATTGTGTATCATCGGCGAACGCAATCTTAGCGCGGAGGATTTTCCTCCACTTGAGAAATTCAGTTGAGTTTTCCGCCGAGTACAATCCTCGGAAAAATTAAAGAGACAGTTATAATTTTCAAATGTATTTCAGCTCGAAGTAATTGAATTAAATCGAGACGAGATCATTTTAATACTTGAATCTTCCTCTTTAAAATGCTCGGTTCGATTTCATTATTTCTAGTTGAGATACAGACATTTAAAAATGACAAGTTTTCCCTTAATTTTTCGAGTAATATACATAGCACAAAAATAATTAAATTTCTTGTTGTTAATTAATGACTATTTTATAAATATTCTTAGCTTTGTTTTTCAATTTTTCCCCACACCTTAGCAAATCAGTCTCGGGTTTTTCCGCCGATCGAGAAATTCGTCGTGATTTAGAATTAGAATTAGAATAACAGAGTGTGAATTAATGGAAGTAAATAAAAAAAAAAGAAACAAAATGTCTACAATACCGATACTATTTTGCGTACTGAGTTCCCAGTCTTTCATGAGGATATTCTCGGTCGGCTCGTGAAGACTGCTACCTGGCTCTGACCTATAATTTAACAAACAAACAGAAAAGTGCGATCGCAGATGTTAATGAATTTGTCGTCAGAGGCTATGTGGTGAATTATTTCATAACGGCGAATTATCGCGACAGGTGAAATCGGCTCGCGGGTCGTGAAAAGTTTTTCGGATTTCATCCACCCCGATCCTTATTTAAATGAGAATATATATGTCGGTCACGCGCCCGAGCGTATTTGGAAAGCGTGGAGAAGAGTCCCTCTCTAAATCATCGAAGGCAAGAAACGACGGATGAATTGCGCAACCGAGGAAACTCAAATGAAAATAAAAAATTCGTCCAAGTGGGATCAGTTTTCAGGACATCCGATGATTTTTCTTGGATTTTTCGTATCCTTGTTTTTATCCTCCCTCTCTCTCTCTCTCTCTCTCTCTCTCTCTTTCTCTTTATCTTCGCGTTCCTCTTTTTTTCTCTCTTCTCTTGCAGCTAAAAAATTCTATACTATGCGAGTTTCCGCGTATGAAGGCGAAGAATGCGAGGTCCCGCGGAACGCACTACCGTGAATGTACACCTATATACTATGTATTATATACACGTGAGTATAAAAATAAGGAAAAAAAGAGGAATATTATGTACGCGCACTTTATACGCGATGTATGTAATATATAAGCGGAAAGGAATCTCGAGGGTGAGTCCTGCCTAAAGGCACGAGTATGTACGCGTATATATCGAGAGGTTGCACCAACACAGGAGTAAACAATTGCGCGCGAGTGCGTAAAAGACTCGAGCGGGAGGGAAGAAATGGGTGTCACGGGCTTCTGATCACAAACGCGGAAGATCCTAGAAGTTGAGAGTCGAACGGTTACTCAGTCGTTTATTTTTCTCCGTCCTCCTCTCTCGCTCTTCCTCTCCCGTTCTTTCCAATTAATTTTCACGGTTTTTACCATTTTTGCCGGATCGTCGGGAAACGGATTTTCCGGGATTTTCGAATTTTTTGCACGCGAAGCCTCCCTCGATTGCTGAATGCGAAAAAATGGAGTTAGAAGCGAGCGAGCGAGCGAGCGAGAGAGAGAGAGAGAGAGAGAGAGAGAGAGAGAAATGGACGGTGAGGGAGATGAAAAAGGGGAGAGAGAACAAAAATGAGCACGAGCGATAGAGAACCGTTCCGCTCGGTCGATCAATCGACCCGTTATATCGAGCGTGCAATAAATAACAGACCCGTGGGGGCCACGTGTGTGCGTCCGCGACTCTCTCTCTCTCTCTCTCTCTCTCTCCCTCTCTCTTTCTCCCGTTCGCTCTTTTTACCTCTTTCTTACTCTCTCGTGTTTGCGTTTCGAAATAACCGGAAAATTGCGAGCCGGGTATAGCTAAAAGAGTGTCATCGAAAAATCGGACATCTGGCCATTTTTTCGTGCAGCTCTGTTGTTGTTGTTTTTTAATACTCCTCTCTTCATCGGGACCCAATTGAATGCCCGGTGGCGTAGAACGGCCAGTCGCAATTAACCTCTGGACGCCGATATTTTTTTTTTTTCATCAAAAACCAGATATTTCGCCTCTACAAATTTCTAATCACAGGCAACGAGAAAACAAGCGGGGAAAATCGAAAACGGAAACAAATCTTCGAAAAACGGAACACTGCTGTACGATATTTATATATATATAAGCGCGGACACGGGGGTGCGTATAAACAAGGGGGTGGGGGCTTGGTTGGGTATCGTTCAAATTCCGAACATACCGTTTTGGCCCGACTGGTTAGCGGAGCGATTTACGATATTGTAAACCGATTGGGCGCGCGAATGTGTGCAACGGGGAGAAGGGGAGGTAGCACGGCGGGGTAGTGGTTGGTAGTACAGAGTTGGAACCTCAATCTAATAGCGTGGCGACTGTTACGGAGACCGTTCGGTGTCCCGAGAGCGAGAGAGTGAGGTGGAGAGAGAGAGAGAGAGATAAATAGATAGAGAGAGAAAGACACTCCCCACCCCCTCCCCCTCGTTTCGGATATATTCGGTGCGCCTACGCCACTGGCGTAGACGCGACGTTGCCGCGAGTAACCGCAGAATTCATTACGCGCTTAACCGACCAATGGGGAGTGAGAGAGGGGCCCAATATACGACGCGACGCGTACTCACGCACGCACACACACAAACACACACCCGAGCCCAAGCTGCGGCTGGCTCCTCGCGAAAATTCGTCTCCGACCCTCCCCGTGTTTATTTCCTATTTTCCGACCGTTCACGCTTTTTTTCCTTTTCGTTTAACCGGTAACGGTGCTCGAGTAATTCGAAACACGATAGAGGAAAAATTCACTCGTCCGGATCATCGTTTTGATTTACCGCGGGGGTGGCCCTCTCTCTCTCTCTCTCTCTCGTTTGAAGAGAAAATTTTCGCGCCCGATTGGGGGTTGAAACGGAGAGAAAAAAAGTGCGACTGCGGGGGGATGGGAAAAATTCGATGAGAGGATTTTGTTTGTTGCCTCGCTACGCTGTTTTTTTTCAACGCTATCTCACTCTCTCCACTTTTATCTATCCCGTTCACTACGTACGTTTTCATCCGACGCGTCGAGCGCTGAAATTACTGTTAACGTTGAAAATTGTGCAGCCGTTGCGCGTGTGGAGGAGAGGGGACGCGAGGGAGGCTAGAGGATTGCAAAATTTCCACGGTAAATTGGCTCTCTCGTGACCTTTCTGCACTCGAGCGCACGCACACACACACAGCCAGGAATACCCACCCTCACCTGTCGCGTTCGTTCGCTCCTACGCTCGATTTTCATCGCCCTCTCGTTACCGTTTATTTCTTTCCCTCGTTTTTTTTCCAGATTTACCCTTCGGTTCGATAATTTCACCCCCCTCTTTCCCTCTTCGCGCCCAGCTGCTTTTCACCTCGTTACCAGCCGATGTTACTGTTTTTTCGGGCAAACGAGCGAACACCGAGGGGTGCCAGACGATTTTCCGGAGGCCTTGCAGTTCCCCCCCACCTCTTATCACTCCTCCCTCCTCACCCCTCTGCTATCTCCCTCGCTCATCTTTCCGTCCGTTTCAGGAGCCCTCTCACCGGTGCGCACCTCTCCTCGGTTATCGGGAAATATTTTCTGGCGCCGAGAATTTATCGGGCGTCCGACCGGAAATATTCGAAAATTCTTCCTTCCGGAGGGGCTGAAAGGGGGAGGAGGAGGGAGGGCACGGCGGCGAGGGTGAACGAGAATAAAAAGGAGAGGCGAAAGAGAAAGAAAAATTCATCTCGCGAAACGCTACTCGAGAAGGAAAAGAAATTGGGGGAGAGATTGGTGGGTTAATCGGTTTTATTAAGAGTCCCCCCCCCC
>NCVS01000196.1:137924-148131 GCA_003055095.1 Goniozus legneri | reverse complement strand
CCCCCCCCCACTTCTCTTTCACTTTGCTCTCAATTTGCGCGAATTATGCGCCGGAGTTGGATGTACATGCAACGTGACGAGGCACGGCGTGGAAAAGAATGGGAGAGATGGGGAAATGCGAACGACCGGGGGGATGGAGAGAACCGATTACGAGAGCTGGATAGCCCCCCTCGTGAACGGGGACGCATCCCTTATTTCGCCCGCGAGTTTATTGCCTGCGAATCCACTCCCACTCCCCTCTCGCTCGATTTATAGCAATTTTTCCCCAACGCTCTCCCCGATCGACGCTCCGGGTTAATAAAACGCGGTCAAACAATCGAATCTCGCGCCATTAGCCTCTCTCATCGATCGCGATTTCAATTTCAAATTGAAATAAAAAAAAGATATCTCGAGAGCGTTTCGCGAGATAATAGCGAGTCGGGACAATTTTGTCGCCCGTTACGTAACGCGGAACGATCATCTTTGTTCGATTTGATTCGATGAGAAACGAAGTGGGATAATAAAACGAGCGAGTCTCATGGGAATCGCTGTCTATTATTACGACGAAGTGGGCTCTTAGAAATTGATACTTTAAGATTTTTTTTATAGTCATAGGAGGTCAAAACTAATAAACATTCTGTATAGTTAATTGGATCAAGTTCACAATAAAAATAGTAAATCTAACATTACGATTCGCTTTTCCCAACTCTATCCATATTTTAAACCGAGATGTCAAATTTCTCTCAGCCTCGTCTCGATGCACTTGCACCGGATGAGAACCGCTGAGCTCTCTCGCCGAGAGAAAAGGGAGGCAGGATGATGGAGCGCGAGGAGCGAGGAGAGGTAAGAAGGAGCAAATCTAAGAACGATGAGCAAGAATATAGGTAGCGATTCGAGGAGGGGAGCAAATAGGTGCAACAGAGAAAGAGAGAGAGAGAGAGAGAGAGAGAGAGAGAGAGAGAGAGATGAAGATAGAGATAGATACAGCTCTGGTTAGGATGCACCGAGTCAGGAAATGCACTTGACGCCACGTCGCCGCTGAAGATGAGTCATCGGAGATACGGAAAACCGGTTCGCCACGGCACTAAAATCTTCCCGCTCGTTTTTTTTCTTTCTCTCTCTCTCTCTCTCTCTCTCTTTCTCTCTCTCTCTCTTCACCTCCCTCCGCTCTATTCCTCTTTCTCCTTTTTTACCACTATCTTCTCTCTCTTGCGCGCGCAGTCGGTGTTTGTTCTCTTATCTTCCGCACCCTTCCCGAATGCACACACACTCGCGCAACAAACGCCGGCCATTCCCACGCGGGAATTGTTCGCAAATACATATACATTGTATATACGGACACCAGAGAGAGAGTACAAAAAAAAACAAACGAATTTCCGCGCTCGAGAGGATTCTACGATTAATTCTAGAAAAGAGATTCGACGCTTGTTTCCGCTTTGTTTTGCGTTTGTATCTCGTCCGAGTGTGCGTGCATGTGCATGTTACGAGTGTATACATAAGTGTGCATACGATCGCAATTATATGGCGTATACGTAACCTGATATGTCGCGTGCATATAGAGTGCCTCGCATTAGCGAAACGCTGGGGCCAATAAGTCCGGATATTGTGGCTCACTTACCTGGAAAAAAAACGAAAAGAAAAAAGAAAATGAAGAGTCAATTCCGTGAGTGTTTACGCGAGTAGCTCGTTGCCAAGTCGCAGTCAACGATTATATTTTCTCTCGCATATATTTTAGAATCGTAATCTCGCCGATGATCGCAAGTCGAGGATCGAGAGCCAAAAATCTATGCTTGCCAAGGCGTTTACCTCGACCTCCCTTCCCTCCCTCCACCCCTCCCTCTCGGCCTGCCATATTCCCACTTTTACTCCGAAAACTTCATTCATGATCGACTCCGGATCGTTTCGCGCGAATTCGCCACCATCCCTCGTTCTCTCTTCGGTTATTTTTTCGCCCATTCCCCACTTTTTTTTGTACGATTTCGAGCGTAGAGAACGAGGCGAAAAAGATCGGCCGGAGTGCCAGCCGGTCGATCCCTCCTTTGTTCCCACGGTGGTACTCTCATCTCGGACGTTTCTTCCTCTCCTCTCTCGCTTTCTCTCCTTCTCCCTTTTTTTCTGCCCTTCTCTTACGTGTTTTTTTTTTATCGCCCCTCTCCGCTCTTTCGAGAAAAATCCTCAACCTTTACAAGAATTACCGTAGGGCTACCTGAGTTTGACTCCCTATTACATGGTCCGAGTGTCATAAAAGATATACGACGTTTCAATAATCCCAAATTTGATACGAGAGATATTCAAAAGTCAAAATAACCGAAATGAAATTTTGAAATGTCAGAGGGTTTGAAATTTAGAAAAAATATATTTAAATCACCTGGCTTGTTGATTCTAGATCGCTCTCGTCACTTAGAAGTCGGTAAAATGCAACTAATCAAAGAATATAAGATTTCTGAAAACTTTCTCGCAAGTCTCCGCAGGTTCCGGGGACTATATGTATAATTTCACCACCAATATCGAATTTTTTTCTTGGCGACAAGGTTGTACACATAGCATCCGGGTTCCGCGGAGACTTGCGAGAAAATTTTTTGAAATCTTATTTCCGTTAATTTGTTGCATTTTAACGAGCTCTAGGCAGTGAGGACAATTGAGAGACTACAGGCCAGGTGGTAAATATAAATTTATATATTTTTTTTAATATAGTATAACTTCTCGTAACAGTTTTTGAAATTAAGATAACACACAATGTAAATTGACTTATGATAGCTCTAATTTCGAAAACACAATTAACAATTTCGCCACGGGAATCCCAGGCAAAAATTTCACGGCGGAAATTCGGTGAAATTGCGTTCGCGATGATGGAGAATAGACCGAGCGTGTATATAGAGAATAGAGAGAAAGAGAAAGAGAAATGGCAAAACCACGGGACTGAATGTCGAGCGCTCGCGCATGCGCCGCTTGAGTGGAGGCCGGTATAAAGCGACGAGCGACAGTCGTGGATAAATTGACCGGCAAACGGACTGCAGGAAAGCGCGAGGAAGTAGGATGGAATGAAAGACAGAGAGGAAGAGAGACAGAGAGACGATTCCGTGAGAGTACGCGAACGATAATTCGGAGGCTCCAAAGAAGGGTTGAGGGGAGCGAGGAGCGAAAGAGAGAGAGAGAGAGAGGCTCAAAGGATCCGCGGGACGATATATCAATGCCCTGCTTGTGCAGAACAATTCGAACTATCTCGCGATACACAAAGAAAAATACCAAATCGAATGCTTGGAATAACCCTGGTGCCGAGAGCGCACGCGGGCCCGTCTACCTCTGTCTCTCTTTTTTCCCAAAGCATCTACCTCCCCACCCCCCTCCCCCTTAGCCTCCTCTGATGTACACACACACGCACGAGCTACCGTCATCCCCCCTCCCCCCTCACCTGACCCCCTTCGGTGATCCCTTTATACACAGTCGGTTTACCCCGGGTAGAGTGGACAACGTTGTCCATCGAGTGTACAACCCCCCCACCCGCTCCTACTCATACACCGTGTTACGCCAATGGACTGTCCGTAAACGAGCCATCTCTCTATCTTTATCGAAAAATCAGAACCGATCGATACGACAAATTCGATCTTGGACTAATCTTGGCTGGAGTTCGAAAAGACAGGCATCTGAAAAATTCTTAGATACTTTTCTCAGTCGAAGGGTTCACCCCTCAACGTCTTCCCAGAAGTGTCGTGGGACCAGAGGTGGGTCAGCCTGGCCGGAATTGGGTCAGGTGAGCTCTGAGAAATCGGTAAGGTTGACGATTATGGCGGGAAATATTGGCAGCGTGCGTTACCGTTGAGTGGCCGAGTAGAGAAAGACGGAACGAGATAGGCCGGACCCAATTAGGCACTGGCCACTGGCCAGACTCGGATCGATTCTACGAATCATCGATAGGTCCTTTTGTTTTCTCTCCCTCCTATCTCATCGCTCGTTCCATGGCTCGTCACGGCGAGCAACAAACTACCAAATCCATCTTCCCGAAACTCCGTAGATTTTCTTCCAGCCGAAGGCTAGAAATCGTTCTGAGATCCGAACGCAAAGTTGAACGAACCTGAGAAACGCTCGTGGCTTCGCTGGCGCGTCTCGCATATTAAGAAGATCGATCGATCGATGGTAGCCGATAATCGAAGCCACTCGACGCCTCTGCCAACTCAATTGGCTACCGCGAAACGAGACAAACTCTATCGATATTGGACGATCATCGCGGGAGCGCAACGGGAGTGGAACCGAAGACAAGTTCGAGGTTAATCGTCCGCGTTTGGCAAGGAGCACCGAGAGCGCACGTTGCGTTACGTAAGACGGGAAACAAAGGCCCGCCGTGGAGAAAGAGAAAAACGTAAATAATTGTATCATCGGGAGGACCGTAGAACGAGGAAAGCTCGAGAGAGCGAGGAGAACCTTCCCCCCACCTTCTGGGGGTCTTCCAGTCCCGGATGAATAATTCATGTCGCTAGGGAGAGAGAGAGAGGGCCCTCTCCGGCCCTCGCTCTCCCTCTGAACGTCCAACCGGCCTACCTGCACGAGGGCTTCCTCGTGGCTCGACACACGCCCATACTCACAGGGCCCCACCATCGCGATCTCCTCTCCCATCGAATAGTCAAGTTCGCGCGTTTACGACTACCAACGCTAGCCAACTCTAGGCTAAGCACCGACGAAAATAAGCAACGTGACGTCACGAAATCGCGCGATAAATAATCGGCCGATTCTCGAAAAGCTCGGCTTCGATCGCGGAGACGCACCAGACGGAATACTCGAAATAGAGCGAATGAAAGGGTCGAGAGACAAGGAGAGTAAAAAGAGCGGGGGGAAATGGCGAATGAGAGAAAAAAAAATAATATGGCAGAGGAGAGGAGACCGCGTGCGTCAGCTCTCGGACCGAAATAACGCGGATAAACTTAGACTGCCCTCCGTCCAAGATCCTCCGAAGACTCAGACTCTCCGCTGGTAAAGACGAGGAGTTCGCGCGCGCGAATTTTTCGCACCGCGGATGACAGAAATCGAGGAATAAAAGAGTCCCCAGGAGGGAAAAATCGATCGGTCGGCGAATTTCGCGAGCGAAAAATCTCGCCGCGAGGCATCGCACGCAAATAGATTCGCTCTCCGGTGTACAACGAAACACACCGTTCGAGACCTTGAATCGAAAATATCGCTCTCGCACGAGCGCTTTTAATTGGCTCCCGATCGATTATTCTTTTCTTTCTCTCCGACGTTTCTCCTTTTGACTCTCCGCCGGTCGGGATCGGCAATCGAAACGAACTCTACACTCTACTTCTACTTCTTCGCACAGAGGGAAGAGATCGCTCTCGTAGCTACCTAACGCGTAGTACTTTTGCTAAACAATTACTTTATAATATATCGACACATAAAAATTGTCCACAGAGATTTAACACTAGGTTTACGAACACTTTTACATTTCTATTTTCACAAAAAAGTTTCTTTGAAAAAATAAATTTTAAACCAATGTAGTTAAAAATTATTGACTTTAAATGAGAAGAAGAGATACATATTTGCTTTAAATGTGTTAATAAAACTGGAAACGAGTCAAATCGGCTCAGTTCGTAAACTTAGTGTTAATTAAATTCTAAAAAACGCGAGAAGACAGTTTAAAAAAAATAGTATAGACATCAAGAAATAATCATCACACTAATGAATGATTTAATCGGTATAATCAGGATACCATACGGCAATGAGAACGATAATCTTTTTTCCGTTCTTCTTCTCTACGGTTCACGATACGCACGTGCGCAACCTCACCGCGCGGGATAAATTTAGTTGACAATTTTGGCACCGTCTACGGCAAATAGAGAACCACGGCTAGACGGTTAGAGGCGGTGCGCGCGTTAGATAAGCGCGCGTATAGAAGTGTAGAAAAAAAAGAAATAAAAGACTCTTCTCTCCGCACCTCTCGCGCACTTGGTCGTGTCTATTCGGCCCATTCGCGGAGCCAACGACTCACCAGAAAATCCTATTAATACCGGCCGAGTGAGTTCGCGCGCTTTCGAATCGCTCCCCATAACACAGAACGCTCGACGAAAACGTCGACGCTCGCTGCAAATTCTGCCCGCGTAAACAGAAAACCGGCAAAAATGCCCGAGACCGATGGCTCTTCTACGAAACGACTGCTGTTTTGGATTATTTTTCCAGTCCGTATAAAATAGTTTCCAGGAAAATTCGCCCGATGACGCTCGAAGGTTTTTTTGCGATCGAGGAATAGAATCGAGAATCGAATTCTGACGTCTATTGAGATTTTGGACGTAACGCGAGCGGGAAGGGGGGCCTCTCGTACGTACGAGCGCGCGTTCGTTTCGTGATCGCGCTTCCGCAAGTAAAACACGTATTTTTCGATACGACAGGTAACGATAAGATACGGGAATGGAATAATATTATTGTTAAAGGCGGCTCGCTGACGAGTCACGGGCGCGCAGCGAGCCGTCGGACGAACACGTCGCGGCAACGATATCGATTGACGCAGGAACTCGATCCGAGATCGAGAATTCTTTTCCCGAACGAAAAATTGCGCGTAAAAAATCGACGATAAGTCGACCGGTAATCTCCCGCCGTCGGACGGCGGGACACTCCACACAGGGGAAGAAAATTCGTCACGAAACTCACTCCAAAAATTATGCACAGCATCCATCCAAGGCGTTCTGGTATATCTCCACTCCGATGTTTATTATTTTTCCACCACTTGTACAGTCACGTAGAGCGAAAAATCTCCGGTGCGAGCACTTCGATATCTCTCTTTCTCTTTCTCTCGCGCGAAGAATCGGAGGAAACGAAAAACGATAAACGTGAGAAGAAAAAAAAACGGAGAACCACTGAATGCAAATCACGCACTAGCGATTGTTACGAGCCGCGCATAGCGCACCGGTATTTAATATTTTCGCGAGTTTTTTCCCGCCGTTTCGGCAGTGACGCGTGGAAACACACAACTCACACACGCGAACAACTCCCTACGTATTATTCCACCGAGCGATTCGCACGTGCGCGAGTCAACTCTCGCGAAAAGGAGAGAAAGAAAAAAACAAACAAAACGAGATGGCAGTTTGAAAAAAAAGCAAGATGGCCGTTTTAGAAAAAAGCGCGCGACGAAAGTACGTTGGCCATTAGCTCGATATTATTTGTTACGACACACACTTTGATTGATTCGGTAGAATATCGGCACACGCGTGTATGCACGCGCATACGTAATCCACGTTTACGACGCGACGGGTGCGCGTGTGTGCTTTCGCGCGAACGCACTTTTTTGAAATAAACCCCGACGGACGCCATGATCTCTCGTGCTCGCCTTCTGTCTCTCTCTCTCTCCCTCCCTGCCGGCCCCCACCCCTTTCTATCTCCCACCCAACTCCCCACCATCCCCTCCCCCTACCGACTCTCTCGTTCTCCGTCTCTCTCGCTCCAACCGAGTTTTTACGCACGCACACACTCCGTCTCGGATCAATAATTCACCATATGAAATTCACTAGGGGGGTTACCCCAGAGCGAGAGAGCGCAATAGTCGGCGAGAGCGAGAGGTCCGATGGCAGAATGGAGTAAGCGAAACGCACGTTTTCCGCGTTATGGCGGAACACATGCTCGTGTATTTTTTTTGCGCGAGAAGGGTTTGCGATCCCTATCATTCTCGAATCGGCCGATCGATCGCCGATAAATTCGCCGCTCGCGCCAGCGACGTTCCTAACCTCAATCGCGGAACTGTTGCTACTGTCCCTCCGTTGCTCATACCTTGCTGAAAATTATCCCTAACGGTCTTTCGATCCTCGACTTTATTCGCATTTGTTTCAACGTTCGTTTGGAACGTTGTTTTTTTCTGTTTCATTCGTTTCATTCGTATTCCGAAGTGCGAGGTTGAGTGCGAGAGAGATAGAAAGAGAGAGAGAGATAGAGGAGCGACAGGTGCGGGCGCGCGGTTGGGGAGTAAAACAATCTTTTCCAGTAACCACTTTGCGCGCACGCACGTACACATGTGTAGGAAATCGCACACGAGTGTGGTTAAATACACACATGCACATTCGTGCACTCGAAGTATATATAACCGGCCCGTGATGAGCGTTCGATCGTGAACGTTCGATTCCGGCCGAAAAATCATTTCTCCCGTTGACCGGCTTGTAGAAAACTTCATTACGTTTGCGACGTTTATGAGGTTTTATTACGTTCGGGACCGAGTGCATTTTCGCGCGGCCGGTACCGCTAAATTCACTGTCAGCCGATGTTTTGGATCAAAAAACGAGTCGGTTGGTAATACCGAGCGGGGAGGGGACGCGAATTGATACAAAGCGTTAGGAGCATTATGTTTCTCTCTCTCTTTCTTTTCTCGTCTCCGTTGCCCCTCTCTCTCACTCTTTCCTTCACCACGGGTTCTCGCGTAGGACGGCGTCTCGCGAGGGATAAAAGCGAACGGAACGAGCGAGCAGCACGGGCGTGGACGTGAGAGACGCGTTACACACAGAGATAGTTAGAACCCACCGACAACATAACACCATTTTTTCTCTCTCGCGTTATTCAATCTCCATCTTGCTCGCTCGCATCGTACGCGCTATCCGACGAAAAAAACGAATTACGCGCACACGATATACCGTGGCGGCTTGCGTCGCGCACGGGTACGTGTAGGTGTGTTATTTTTTTTTCTCCCTCTTCTCCCTTTTATTCTGTCTCTCTTACTTACCACTCCGTTCGAGCTGACGTGGCGTCTATCTCACTCGCACGCGCACAATAGCGCGCGTTAAAATAAAAATCACCGTTTCGTCTGTTTTTTTATCACTCTCTATCTCTCTCTCTCTCTCGCGCGCGCCTCGGTAGCTCCTACTGCTCCTCCGTTATTCGCTCCGTCTCGCTTCCACCTTCCTCCCGTTCCTCGCTCCGTCTCGCTCCACCTCAATACATGTACGAGTACAGTCCGATTGGCGAAAACGGGCCGCGCACGACGCAACGGATCGCAAACCTCGCGCTCCCGTCGTTCGCCGACGATGTCAGAAGATCCACCGAGAACGTTCCTCGGCGGAAAAAAAATACAAGTTCCTCTATCTACCTCTCCCTCTCTCTCTCTCTCTTTCTCTCTTCACGTGAGTTTTTAACTTCGTCTCTCCCTCGCTCGCGCACAGACACCACAAGAGAGGTCACACTTAAACTTTTCGGTACGCTCACGCGGTCCCGGGTTATCGTCTGACGTCGGGCTGCGTGTCGGCGAATTCGGTTTTGCGAAAAACGTTAGCGCGACAAGAGGCGGCGTGAGGCGGCAGGGCTGCACCCCGGTAAATACGAGCGCAGTCACCACTCTTGTTTTTGGTATGCCAGGAATGGCACAAAGAATCTGGACAACGCACACGCCTACTGCGCAACCGTTACTGCGCACACGCGAGAGCGCTAACGACGCTCGACGCGGCCGCGGGAGGAACCTACCGCTCGGCCCCGCATCGCGATCGTTCCCGATCTACCCCGAACTACCTCCCCTCCTGCCCCTCTCGTACGCGGCCGGCCTTTCTCTCTCGTCGCACACACGAACGCGGTTTTCGTCATCCGCGCACGTAATGTCAGTCAGGGGATGAACGAAACGTGTTCGGATGCTGGCCATTTATCGAGCACTTGTTGATATTTCCCTATTTTTTCTTCCGTTTATGCCCGCCGGAGTAAAACTCTCGGAAACTAACGATTATCCCGCGACACCGTCGATGCTTTTTCGTGACGTATGAGGTTAGAATGAAAATTGTTGACAGAAGGAACAATTATTGACACCTTGCCAGTAATGACGTGACAATTGGAACGCGTCGATGATTGTAATAATTGTCGATTATTTTAAAGTTTACGTTAAACAATTTTTTATAGGTACTACCTAATCATTTTTCCTCCCAGCAGTTTTTTCAATTTGCTTCTATATTCTGTTTGTCAAAGTTTATTTGTTTTTCGCAGCTGACTTATCGGCTCAGAGATTATAATTCATCCCCGAATAATACCGACTATATTCGCATCCTCGTCTCCAAGCACGCGGAGTTGGGACAAGCGAGAGACGACAAACTTCCCGGAAAACTTCTACAAGGCTGCATTTATCCGAACACTTGTTGGTCGATTCGAATGGGGATCTGTCCTTTCATAGAGAGAACGCGAAATGGAAATTGCGCGCGATTAACCTCTATTTACGAACGGAATTGTCTTTTTAATTAACGCCGGCTGGTTGGCTCGTGTCGGGAACAGAATAGAAGGGGGGGGGGGG
>NCVS01000196.1:115263-137915 GCA_003055095.1 Goniozus legneri | reverse complement strand
GGAAGGAATGAAAAGAAAAAAAAGGAAGAGAGAACGATCGAGCGTTAATTAAGGCACTCAGACGTCAAGCAGAGTGCGAAATTGAGCTCGTCGATCGCGCGTATTTTGCGAGACGGGGAGACACCTGAAGTGAGGCGCGAATGCACCCCGTTCAGCTTCGTCTCGTCCGAGGGATGAGCGGAGGAGCGGGGCGGAGGGGAGGGGCGAGAACGGCAATACGTCGAATGGAAATAGTCACCGGGGTCGGCTCGTTACACGACAAATTACACCCAAGAAACCGATGAAACATCCCCAATAGTTCTTCCGCGTCTGACGCACAACGGTCGTTAGCCTAATTGCAATCCAATCGCTCCGTCGACGGCTTTAACGACGGATAAGAAGCTCGATACCCCGCGACGGTTAATTGCCCTCGTATTAATTTGAAACGACGTTTATTTTTTTCCTCGTTTGCTCTTTTTTCGGATTACCGCTATCTCGGAAGACCCGGCTAATCAGTATTAGAAAGCTTTCACGTGACGTAAATAGAACTCAAACAAATCTCAGTTAACGTTTGGTAAGTTTTTTAGTACGTTTTTGAAAAATATAAAAAAAAATGTTCGTAAATCATAAAGCTAATGCTCTGCGTGATCATTTTATAAATATTTTTCTTTTAATTCTTTGTTGATTTCTTATTTTTCTTCAATTATTTTCTTCAATAAAACCAAATAATTCTGATTTTTTCGACTCGAAAAATAATCCCCAAACTGCGAGGACCATCGATTCCGACGTTCAGCCAGCGACGATGACGATATTAAAAACGTCAGGAAGCGCGAGGATGAAAAAAAAAAATAGAAATAAAGTGCCGAAACCGGAGGGGAAAGGAATAAAAACGCGCGGCACTCGGTATAACCCGCGTTATGTGGGCACCGTATTGCGCGAATATCGGGTAGAGATGGAGAGAGAGAGAGACTCCTATCGGATTCCTTGAGCGAATTCGCGGAATGTCGTAATCCCCGCGCTGATATTATTGCATATTTAAGCGTAGTCGGTACACCGGGTTATGTGTATACGTCGTTATACGTATACACACCCGTAGCGGAATATAAACGTGTCCCCGGTCTTCCGGTGCACGCGGTCGGACCCCCGTGCCGCCTCTCGGCCGGAATGGGGGTGGTGCGTGTATATATATATATATATATGCAGAACAACCCCCGAACCGCACCTTCCGCCTCGAACTACGACTCCTCGTCTACCTCCAGGTATACGGTACCCGGCTCCGGATCGCGAGTTCCGCGCGATATCTCGCATATCTCGGCATACCATCTACCGTTTCCACCCCCTCCCACCCCTCGCTGCCCCTCGTTTTCCAACCCCCACCCGAGCGGGTAGCAGCGCCTTCCTCGTCCTTTCCGACGTTACCCAGGCACCGGCCGAACAATCTCACTCGTTCGACGTCCGAATACGCAGGCAGGGTTATCCGGACACCCCCCACCCCCACTCCCAACCCCCCGACCGTTCGCGAATTCCACTCGATTCCGGAATCGCGTCGCACGGCTAATCCCCCCTCTCTCTCTCTCTCTTGCCGATTCCCGATACAGTCTCGAATTTTTGCTGGTTGATGTCGAATTTGGATGCTTACGGGTTGGAAAATTGGAGGGGTGGTTGCGAAGGATATGCGAATTGTGCAATTTTTTGTTGAGAAGCTCGATTAGCTTGGTAAAAAATTTTTGAAACGATTTTTGTGTTTACACTGAAAATAAAAATTTGTTAAATTTATATATTTGTGTACGTTTAATTAAATATCAAGTACATTCAACAGAGTATATGTTTGAGTTAAAGATACCAATTACATTTTAAACTATTTCTTCATATTAATGAAAATTTATGTTTTATATTTTCAAATCAATATTTAGCTTGAACTGATTGTCAGTGTAGATTTCTTCTAATTTTCAAATGTTTATAAACATCGGAACTCGATCGGCCGAATCGATTTTTCTTCGACAAAATTCACGTCGATTGCTGATAAATGGACGACGAGTCAATCAACGAGAGCTTTTACGCGGCGATCAGGCTGCTGCACTCGACGGAAGCGGACAGCGAGGAGCGACTACGCGCGCTTTTCGATCTCGCGCTGGCCGGCGAGCTGCGCGGCGCAAAACTCGACGAGGGCGCGCGAAATTCCACGGACGGTTCGAGGCTAAAAATCGAGAAATACCCAACGGATTCCGTGGACAATATCGACATACCGAGGATCTCAATACCGGACGAGGCGTCGTCCGACACCGCGGTTTGCAAGGTCCGCGACGATTCCGTTACGAACGATTGGAATTATCAACCCGTGAAATTCTTTCTCGCGTTCTCCTCATTTTTATTTCCTCGCCGTCTACTCGAGCGGAGATTTTCGTTGAAAGGTTTGCAGCTGCGAGCGGCTGGGTCCCATGATACTCCTCGAGTGCCAGGACTGTCAACAGTTTTACCACCCGTTGTGTCATCAGCCGCCGATCGTCGATATCGACGTTTACGATCCGAGAATAGTCTGGCGGTGTACGGACTGTCTGAGATCGGGCAGATGAAGAAAGAGAAGCGCTTTTTTCGCTATACGGCGGTACGTTTTATTTCTCATATAGATTTTACGGTTTGTTACACATTTAATACAGACTTAAGGTCGCTGTTTCATTTCTTTTGATTACAACTGCGTTATCGTTTTTATACCTTCTCGTGGGGACTACACTGAATAAATTTTGGCATGGGTGAGCGCGCGACTCGCCCTGAAATCTTCATCGGTTTCGCTGAGATTTGTGATCGGTAATATTCAATAACGTCACTGGAGTGGTTCGTTACGATCGCCAGTTAATTCGCTGACTCTCGAGTCGATATGTGAGAAATATATGTATTTTTTTTATCATGCTCATCGTGGTGCGTTAAATTTTTTCTCGTTATGTACAGAGGCTTACTTAACTAAAGGGAAAAAAATTGTGCACAGTTCTTATTTTCTCGTGGCAGATATGTTTAAATTACAATTAGTTTGAATAAGCAAAAAATGTCTACTTCGTAACTCGAGGTAATTATTCTTTTTTTTTTTTGTTACACCCAAATGAAAAGTGTAGATTTCTTGATATTTTTCTTCGTTATTAATCTACGCGGTATACATTCGACGTTTAACATGCATATTATACTACTAAATCTATAAAAAATTATGAAATGCGTGCAAATGTATTAATCGTCGATAACATTCGCTTGATTTCGCTTTTACTGAATCGAAATACTATGCGTCTACTTTAAACATATCGGCTCGCTTCAAACATTGTAAAACATTCTAAAATTCGTAAACTTGTAAATTAACTATTATTATAAACTCACACCTGGAACAAAATTCATCAAAAATAAATTTTATCAGTACGTATTTTGTCGTAAAAAAATAAAATGGAACAAGGATGGAATAAAATTAAGAGACTAGACATAATATCACTGACTAGAAAATACTTATGGAATAAAAATGTTGAATGAAAATCTTTTAGAAAATGCCGAGAAATGATGTTCCTTTGACACAGTACTTCATTATCGTTGTGGACAAGAAACTCGTAATGTACCTCCCACAGATAATGCAACTCATTCTTCATACTACAATTTTACAATCATATATCAATCGCTTACGAAGATAATTGCACGTTCAACTTGTCTAAAAAGTATTAAATACAATCTTCTGGAAGTAACAGATATCGCGATAAATTTAATTTACAATATTACAACATAGTGGAATTCACATAGCCTGTTGTATTATTCTGTAGTTGTATATATGTATATATCTCTCTAAATTTTGCCGAACTATTAACGCATAATAATATTCTCGTTATTTACTTGTGCAACGTGGAATAATTTCAAGATAGTTTAGATTTAACAAATTATAAGAAATTCAAAATTATCGGATCATTTTGTGCACGTAATTTTGAATATCAGACTTTTACTTTATGGCGGCGCGAAATTGGATTTATAATATTTTTGAATATAGGCAATAGGCACTTAAGATGACAACCATGATTGAAAATGATTTGCAATATTAATCCACTTTTTGTGCGAGTAATCCATTCCCTACGATCAGGTGTTCCTTTGGAAAGTCCAAAATCACAGTAAAGTGAAACGCCATGTTTGCAGAGGCAATCACATACTCGCAGAGAGAAAACCAACTGAATGCTGTTTGTAAAAACAATATTGCAATATATGATTTATATAGAATACCTAATTTACTATTTATTTACCTAAATCATGGCACAATAGTCTGTGTTTTAGGAAGAAGACTATAAGTCCAATCGTACTTATGATGCTGGTTATGAAGAGCGCTTGTTTATATTGAAGGCTTTGCGCTTCTGGTGTTAATAAACGTCCCAATCTCACAGACGATAGCATATAGGCAAGGGAACTAATCATAAATACTATAAAAATTTTTTCATGTACAGCTGGAAAAAAAAGTAATTTTGATTATTGATTTAAAATATAATTTATCGTATTATATTTACCATAATTTTCTCTGTTAGAAATATATGTAACACCGCTCAAGGCAGCAACTTCAGCAATATTCAACCAGTAACACAGGTTCAACAATTGTAAACCTAACAATCTTTTTGGTACATCTTGAAGATTCTTGAGTATATTACAATAATATGTATAGTAAACACTGGCGATAACAAGCCTTGGACCAATATGTAATGCTATACTTATTCGCCATAAATATCTTTGAGGTGAGACACCAGTTATAGCGGATATTGATGGAAGAACATTATATACCTAAATAAACAAGTCAATTTTAAATTTTACGATGATTATTAATTAATGAGAATGCGAGTGGATTGGTAATAAAGCTGTAATATAGAAATATAGTAATGCTTACACGGCAATGAGTTTCATGAATTTCATCTTGCTGGAAAGTATATGCGAAAACAAAGCATATTATTAAGGCAATAGAAGGTAAACAAACAGTGACAATGCACAACTTTCTAAAAGGGATTGCCAAATAAACAGAGCCCTTTGTATATCCCACATTGTTCACTTCCATTGTACAGATTTCTAGCGCTTTACCATTTGAGTATTAACATATGAGTGATAACTTGACCGCTAATTACATTATATTGTTATCATAAAACATATATGGTGTACAGAGCCTTTGAGTTTATTTTATGCCAAATGATTATAATCACTTCTGATAGTAAGCCTGTAATGAAAATTCCTATTGATATTTTTACTTCATTTCTGAAGAAAAAAATTGTTTGTACTTATATGGTATTGCATAACGTATAACCAAAGCCAAGCATTTGCGATAATAGAAAATTCATTATTATACGATATAATACGTGAGAAAATAGAAAATGTACAAAACTTTATCAAATAATGACGTGGTGATATTGAAAACGGAAGAGCAACAATGAATTCGTATGAATTGGCGAACAGAATAGTTCATTGCGGCAGTACACAGTAGAAATATGCACAGTGTTTGAATAAAGTTAAATTTTTGTGAGAGAAAAATATGAGAAAGCGTTCATGGCTGAATGCCAATTGCCGGACTTACATCAGTTATGTAAAAAGTTGACACACAGCAATATGCTTTAGCGATGATAATAGATAAAAGAAAAAAATATCACGGCATTTAAATAATCGAGTCTTTTATATTTAGTTTATCGTCTGCTACACCTGACTGTAGAACCGTGAATATTCGATATTATGATGTTCTTACAAAACAATAATAATAAGTATAGGTTGCGCCACCTATATTTTCTTTCAAGTATGGCGCGGTTTTCAAATAAAAAATTATAAAATTATCAAACAACAGAAGACTGATAATGAACATTTTCTTATTAAATATTTTATATTTTAAAATATAAGCTATGTTAATTCTAAATTATAATAGTACATTTTATATACATATATAATATATATATAAAATAGTATTTGTTTAAATCCTATATTCAATAATCAATTATGCTATTTGCCGTTGTCGTGGTGCAGATTCTTCTTCGTATTCAATTGTAACTCTCGGTCTCGGCTTTCGTTGTTGTTTGGGTTTCTTCGTGACCTTCTTTGAAGTAGTGGGTCTCAATTCCTGAAAATTTTATTTTATGAAATACTGTTTTTTGTATAAAATATATTTTATAAACCAATTTAAATACCTCAATATCACTTGTATCTGATTCAAAGTTATCTGATACAACAACACGTTCTTTTTGGCCAGAATTACTCTGTTCATCCTTTTTTAACAGAAAAGATCAATGCATTATTTCTATATTCATAAAAACTTTTATGTATTCAACTTATATTTTCATTTACCTCTGAAAGAACATCTTCATCATATTCAACTTCATACTCAGTTTCTTCTTCATCCTCTTCCTCATCATCGCTACTATCATCGCTATCATCATCACTGTCTGCTTCCACAAAAGCACGTCCAACTGTATTAGATTCTCTCTCATCTGCTTCCAATTCCATCTCCACTTCTCTCTCTATATTCTGCTCAGTTTCTTCTTCACTTTCAGCTTCGTTTTCATCTTCAACTTCTACAGCTTCAATAGCATTTTCAAATGCTCTTTGTGGGAAGTTGTATACATCATTATACTATAAGTTAAGCAAATTATTAATACTCTCAATCACATATTTATAACTTAAATATAATACAATTACTATCTTACCACTCCTTTCTTCAATCTTTCCATTAACTCCTTTTCAATATTTGTTTCCAATCTAGCAGCAATGAGAGCCTTTTCTTCTCTACGTCTTTCTCTTCTCTCAATCTTCCTCTGAAGAGGTACCAATTTTTTCTGACGCCTCAACCTTAATTTCCTCATACGAATGAGGTACTGGGTAATTTTAAGGAACCTCTGCTTGCATTTTGCTTTGATGAAACCAGGCCAATAAAGTAAATTCTCATTTATCTGTCGAATGGCCTTTTCGAAATTCCTAGATAATTTTACTTTTTCCCAGCTAGCTTGTGGTGTATGAATTCTATAGAATTAAATTAGAATAAAGAACCATACAAATAGCTTAGGTAACTATATTAAAAATTGCGACATACCTCTCAGCTGTTCTCATGTAAAGGTAAATTATACCATTTTCTTCTCTAATAGTAGCATATTTACTATTTGCAAGCGGACAAGATGCCCTACTGCACAAACCAGTGAGGTTATATTCATTCTTACAAAACCTCTGACCTTTTGTGCTAAACAAATAAATTAAGCCATAAGATACATACTTTCAATTGAATTTAATTCAATAATATACTTACTTTACTTTGAAGGAGCAAAATGATTTATTAATAACACTCCATACAACCTATGAAAAAATAGAGGTTATGTTATTTAACATCATTTTAAAGATGACAGCAATATTATAAATACTCAATTAAAACTTACATCGTCGTGCTGCATGGTGATAAATTTATTTTATACAATAACGAGATCGATAAGTTTATTATATTACAAAATAAAGATGATTTAAATCCACCGTATACAAAATCACGTGTAGTTGATATGAAAGAAGTTTGTCGCGTATCCGCGTGGTGAGACCGTGAGGGAGGAATTTTGACCAGGCAGCTACCAACTGTGTAAATTCATAATTTAATTTTTTTGTTATGTTTTGAATGATTAACAATCAATCGAAAGCTTTTTACAGAAATCTTAGGTTATTTATATTGCTATGTAAAATTGATTATTGTTTAAAATGTTTCAAAACATTTATTTAGATTACATGTCAATTGATGCTGAAACGCTGAAAGTGACAACTCATACATTCAAAGATTGGTAATCACACATTGGTATAAATTACTTTCATCAGCTGCAAATCGAACCGCGAACTATAAAACTGGTTACTACTTTATGTTAATCGACAATTTAAGAAAAAACATTATAATTCATAATCAAATTTATTTATGATTTCAACGTTTTTTACATGATGATATCTTAATTTTTTTCCAGCATTACTATTTACTACTTCGATTAAAAAATGAATATATTTTTCGTTACGAATTTATTATAGATTGCACACCTTACAAATTTTGCTTTCAATCTAAAAATCTGCAAGAGTAATACAGATGGCGCTTTTTATAACCTACAATCTTGTCGGTATAAAAATAGGCGAAAACTAATTTTTTTCAATAAAAAATCAATTTTCACAAATAGAAAATAGAATTTCATTATTCGACCCAAATTAGCACAAATTTCGCCTTCGAATCATCTCTCAATGAAATGTATTCGTATAATTAAAAATCAATGTTTAAACCTAGAACCTAGGTACATTTTGACTCTCGTCGACAAACTTGATAATCGATTAGCGAATTCAACACCTATAGATATTTCTAGATTTTGCAATTGAGCTATGGTAACTTCTCGAAGGTACGGTTGCGTGTGTGAAAGGTACTAGACAGCCCGGTGTTGCGAGTAACGACAGGTTTTTACCGGTATTGATGGAGAAACGTTCGAAATAATCGGAACGGTAACAATAAACAAGAACGACAACGTGTATAAGCGTACAATACAAAACGGACAAGGAAACTGCTAATTTTTATTTATAACCAATAACGAGGTGACGAGCTGTAATTAATTAATCCTTTAATTCTACTGGTGAGTACACGTTGAAACTGTGTTATCTTTGAGTGTGTTTCTAACATCTAACGCGGTGTGTGCGCGACTAATTAAAAAATTCAGTGCACGCACTCGTCACGTCGTGAACATCTAAACGGTTGTTCGTCTCTGATAGTGTCTGAAATTTGAAATACGATACTGTAAATATCTAGTGGTGAATGCAAATACGTTTATTGCTCTTTCTCTTGTTTCGTCGTAGTCTAGAAACATGACGTATATACACTTAACCTCTACGTTTGAAAAACGTTTGATTGTAACGTTCTTACAATGCTCTGTCATTAATTGCGAACAATAAACGATGACTAAAACATGTAATTTCGATAATCGTACTAATTTATCAAACCCGTTATGTGTGTGACCATTCATGTATTTCATCGCAACGCATTTTAGCGTGATTCGTCATAATGCACATATACGTTTGCACCACTTGTCTAATAATAGGATTAAAACGAGAATGCTAACATGCACAATTCACGTTTAGTTTTCTCGTTGAATTACTGTTCACCTTTTCCCATGTCATCTCTCTGTAGTATCAAAGTCAACCCCCGACATGCATCGAGGTGAAAAAGTACCGAGTAAAAAATCGTCTTTGTTTATTTTTACATGTAATTTTCCACTATTTAATTTTCTGTCTACCGTTTTAAATTATGGCTAATTGCGCGTCCTCAAATTAAAATTCAAAACCATAATAAGTTATACAGAAATTAAAATACTTTCAAGTACAAATTTATCCGTCAAAAATGTTAGTCCGGGTTGAAATTTTTGATCGCCCGTCAAAAAATGATCGACGTAACGTCATTTCCGATTCTAGAACATAGCGAAACCAAAATAAGAATATATATATCGAAAATACGATCGAATTACGTAACGTGGAAGGAGACGATACGGGCCGTATGTTGCCATACAAACATTTATCGATCCATCGAATCACGCTAATCGCTGCGTGTCGCGCATAATAGCCGAAGGTGAATCCTCCTTATCTCGTCGAAAAAGCGTGAACATTTTCATTATCATGTAACTATCGCACGGACCCGATGTGTATGGAAATATTCTACTATCCTCCTCACCTCTCGCTTCCTTCTCCCACTACGCGCAGTTTCATTAACGTTACACACACACACACACGAACACGCGCGCGAAAAAAAAGCTGTGTATCGAGTATCTCGTGTGCCGCGTGTACGACGCGTGCCAATTTTATTTTCTCCCGTTGTCGTCTTATTAAGCAAAAGTCGTCCGCGTGATATGTACGTGAAATCCCATATTTTTTTCTACTCTCTCTTTCTCTCGCTCGCGCTTTTTCTCAACTGTTGACACGACGTTTGACGTACGATGTTACGTCTAACTCTGGGAAGGGGTGGTCATCGGCTATTCTCTGTAATGGATCTTTTTTGCAAATTTACACTGAAAAGTAGTCAAATTGACTAGCTATGGGCTTGTATCAATAGAATTCTCTCTACCACGATTTTTTTTACTAAGTAGGTTCTAGAAATTTAATTTTACAAAGTCAGGAAATATTTCTAGTTATTAATTTTCAATCTTTAAATTTACAAAATTTCTTTTTGGGAGGAATGTTGTGAATTCAATTTTACAGTCAGAAAAGATTGTTATTAACTTTCAGTAATCCTTAAATTTACAGGCTCAAATATTCTTTTCTGGGAGAAATAGTGTGAATTTAATGTTACAAAGTTAGGAAATATTTCTGGTTGTTATTAATTTTCAATAATTCTTAAATTTCAAAATAATTTCAAGTTTTTTCCTGGGAGAAAACGATACGATACGATTAATCTAGAGCTAGAAGCCGATTTGTTTCTGTTGAGATTAGACCGGCCAGACAGCTGGTCTTCTCCGCGCGCTCCGAAATCCGCGATGACCTCGCCATCATCTGTAATCGTACCTGTCGCGAGTGCTGTGTAGCGAGATCGCAAATAACTCGCGGGATGAATTTTATAAAGACCTCGCACATTTCGCTCAAGGACGGCGCTCCGAAAAATCGATTGAAAAAATTTGTATTGAATACTAAATAAGTTAGCGTCGAGAGGGCTTATATTCGTAACCACATTTTTTCGCAACCATTTTTCTTTCCATCAGCCATATGTGTGACTCATTTCTAACGCATGGATGAAGGGTAGTTTATCGTACAACATGTTACACGTACACGTACACGTTCGAAACTATCGAAATTTTCGATTATTTTACTAACGTCTGAAAGTATTTCACAAGTTCAGTCCGGAAAATCGTGTCCCACCTCCAGCCTGTATTTGTGTTTGATTTTCCGTATCTCGCGATCCTCGATACGAAAAGTGACGGACTGAGGAAGAGATTCTCGTTATCGAAAATTTCTCCGAACGATAATTGATCGAGTCTAAGGATCTCGCAAAGAGAGATGACTGGTCAATGGGGGTGGCGGTGGCGACGGTTCGAGAGGTCGCGGCCCCCGTCATTGATAGGAGTCGCGCTAACCCGAGTGAGTCCGCACTTTGGACCAATTCCAACGAGTAACGAGTGCCGAGCACTCGCTCGTTACTCTCTCTATCGCTCTCTCGCTCGCGACGCTCCTTGTCTTTACCCGAAAAAGCAATAAACCGCGAGGCGCTAGACGCTCGCGCCTCAGTGCTACATCGACCACCGCGTCCGCCGATCGGCTTTGCGGAAAATCGATACACGCAGAGGGGAAAATCAAAACACGTACTCCGACTCGCGCCAAAACAAAAAACATCCTCAGCCGCTTTCCGAGATTTTTGTCGGAGGATTTTAATTATTTTTCGACAATTTCTTTTTCATTTTTTTTTTAACATTCTTATCTTCCCGAGTTTCGCCGAGATAAGGAGAGCGGTCATGGGTCTGTAAAATCGGGGACGCCGTTCGATGTGCACGTGCGCGTATATAACAAACGTTCTTCGCGAATTCGTCTCTTGAGGGAGAAGAGAAAAATCGGCCGAGTTTTTCTTTTTTTGACCCGCGTTACATACAAACCACCACCCTGTCGCTCCTAAAGAAAAGTGACTCAACCTTGCTGTCGACCATGTCCACCACAGAGCCTGGGAGCTTTTCGTCGAACGGCAGCATGATCGTGGTCAGCAACAGGTTGCCGTTCGTGCTAAAACGCAACGAGAGTACCGGCCAGCTCGAGCGTAAAGCCAGGTGAGTCATAATTTTTCATTCTCTCGCGTAAAATCGTTCATTTTCATCCTACAGTCGTGATTTTCCGCGGTCTAATATTAGTCTGCACGCAAATATGTAGACTTATGTACATACCGGTATTCAAATTGAATGTTGTAAACAAGCATTTTCTTTCTGAGGTGCATAGGAACCCTGCAATCAAGAAAGTTGGTAGTTTCGTGTCGAATAGTAGTAAAGAATATATATAGCGTAGACACATATATGTAATAGGTAGACGTGCACGCGATTTGCGCGTGTCTAGTTCATTACGAACGAACTAGAATTTCATTACGTCACGTCCGATGAATCGCTCTCGAGAGACTCATACTAGATTTTCCTATTTTCCTTGCAACAATCGAGATCGGTGAGATACAAGGTACCGAGGGAAGGGGCAAATCGAAAAACCAGGAAGCGAATTTTGTCGCACGTATCGACGCAGACGTACCGGGAAGGGAGAGAGAAAAAATTAGATACACTCTTGATCTTGGATTTGATCAAGTGGCGACGTAACGTGTGATTGGCACGTGCGTCGCGACGTGCTCGTGCATGGAGACGCGTCTGCTGCTCGCAATTTTTCCTACTATTTTGATACTATCGACGTCTATTATTATCGCAGCTGCATCGTTATCGGTCCCAATTAAATCGCGATCGAGTTGAAATACAATTTTTAACAGTGTATTATTGGATGTTGTGTGTTGTTGTTGTTGTGCCACAGCGAGAGCCGATCATATCGTTATTGCGTGTTGACGTTTTGCACTATAACGTGCCCCGTTAGCTTATCGCATCTCGCTGTAACGCACACACGTACCCGCTAACGCTTCGCTCGCTCTCCCACTCGCAAATTACTTACATATTTACTGGAGATCTTAGTTTTATTTTTTTTTTCTCTCTTTCTCGAACGATTTTTTCCTTCGGCTCGCGATATCATCGGCCGGTTCGAAGTGGAACCAACCGGAGCTGCGGGGATAGCGAGGAGAGTGGAAAAGAAGAGATCGATAATCTTCGATATTATTATTAGTGACATAATACAAATATATGTGCATACTAAATGTTATTTACGTTACAGCGCTGGCGGTCTCGTGACTGCTGTGGCACCGGTGGTGATAAGGGGCAATGGCGTGTGGGTGGGATGGCCCGGCATGCATATGGAGAATCCGAAGGAGCCGATTCCGGAATCCGATCCCAACGACAGGACACCCACCGCTGGTCTTCTTTCTCGCAAGGTGAGGAAATACTTTTCATTTCGATATTCAGATTTTTTCTCTAGATTCTGCCGCAAGGTTCAACCACACTTTGTTTCAAAAATATTCAAAGTTGCGGGATAATTTTCGTGACAATTATTTGTTATTTCGAAACTCTACGGCCTTGGCAATGATAACACACGGATCCCTTCTAGGAGGGTACCCATCGAGGTTTATAGGTCAACGTTAACGAAGGTCAGGCATTGACCGAGCCCCCTGCTCATCCCTACTCGCCTCCGATCGCTATCGCTCTCTCTCTCTCTTTTATTTTTTTATTTACCTAATTACGCGCGCTTGGCATCGCTGTATCATCGGGGTTCGATTCTCAAATATCGATTAGCTGTATCTAAATCGGAATAAGTCGTTCCACGAATTCCCTATTGTGCGCGATAATGATTGTGAAAATATAAAGAGGAGCCCGCGCGGTGGCGTGCAAATAAGACCTCGAGGCGATAAACCACGCGCGACGATAGGCCTGGAAAAAATAAAACGAGAGATGAGAGAGCGAGTGGGGAAAAAATGGGGGAAGAGATAGAAAAAAAAGGCAAAATAAGATTTCTAGACATAGCTCGGCCTTTGAACTTGAACGAGCTTGTCCGCTCCTCTCGATTGTTGTTTCGCGATTTAAAGACTCGCCGCTGTTTTATTTGTTTTATTCTGGCCTTTTTCTTTTTTTTTTAATACCGTTATTATCCGTCTAATGCTCTTTAGCGACGCTGGAATTTCGATTGTAAATACGAGAACGATCCTCTTTTTTTTTTAATTCACCTCAAGAAGACCACTCGTCAGGCGGATGGATCTGTTGCAACGATCTGCCGATGATAACCGGCCCACGTTCTTCCCCCTTCGAGGTCACTTACATGCGGGGGTTATCGTCGTACCGCCGATGACGCCTGTTCACGCACACAGCGAGGACTCGGCTTTTTTTTCGTTCGTTTTTTTTTTATCATTAGAGTTTCGCTAGTCTGGTGAGATTAACCGAACGTGTGAAATTTCTCGTATCGCGTTTTTACACAAACCGTAGATGTTTTTTCTCCCCCTTTTATATAACGTGATAGCGATGATTTATATTAATTAACCATTTTTTCTTACGAGATATATGCCGCTATCAGCGCGACTATTATTGCAATTTCGATCGTTCTCTAATCTCGGCTCTCTCGATATCGTCGATCGAACCGATTGGATCACCCCGCGCGTATTTTCTTCTTTATCCGGGGTGAATTATCGAGACTACGATTGCGGCTACGTCGCGCGATTGGTCGGGCGCTATCCCACGCCCGCTTTCCTGCTCGTCGTCTTCGTCGTCGTCGTCGTCGTAATCGTCCTGCCCAGACGTGTTTTCAACTGATCGGGCGGCATAATGGAGGCAGTGTCACGACCAAGCAGAAAAAAAAACTGGGAGAGAAAGAGAGCGGATAACGGTCAAAACAGCGACAAGTGAACATGTATTTACGACAATGGGCTATCGATCCGGGACGTCTTTTGTTTACTTCCGATTGCGGCCGAGTGAGCCGAGCCACTTGTTTTTCCCAATTACCCCGATTAAAGCGACTCCTCCGATTTATTAAGTCCGGCCTTGGTGTCCTATCCACTTCAAGGAATCGTTTTATCATTCCTTCTTTGCACTTGATACAGAAATGAGATATATCTAGATCAGATTCTTGCTAGGGCTTGGCTATTTTGCTCTTAGTACTAATTAGAGTCATTCTAATCTGTGTTAAATTTTGTATAGGTTGATTAAAGCCACCCCTCCGATTTATTAAGTCCGGCCTTGGTGTCCTATCTACTTCAAGGATTTGTTTAATTATTCCTCCTTTTGTTCTTTGTACTCGATACAAAAATGAGATATTTGTAGATTTGAGATTCCTGCTAGGACTGGACGATTTTCCTTTCAATATAAATCAAAGTTTTCCTAATATGAGATAAGTGTGTGTGTGTGAGCGTGAGAAAGAGAGAGAACGTTTGTTGTGTTTTTCGAAGGATTTTTGCTGACTCATATAAGCGAACAGCTGAGTCGAATTATGATTTAAACGAAACTTGAAAGAACAGTTAGTGTAACGCCACTGTAGAAGCAACACGTCGCTAAATTTTGTATAGGTTGTCAGGGATTTTTGCTAAAACTTTCCTAATGCTACAATTTTTCTAATCTGTTGAAAATTTTTCACAGGTCGTCGCAGTCCACGTGGAACCGAACATATTCGATGCTTACTACAACGGTTGCTGCAATGGCACATTCTGGCCGCTATTCCACTCGATGCCGGACCGAGCGACCTTCATCGCCGAGCACTGGCGCGCTTACTCCGTCGTCAACGAGGAGTTCGCAGCCAAGACGGTCGCCGCGCTCGAGCAAATTCACAAAGAGCAGGAGAACCAGACCGGCAACGGCACACCGCTTGTCTGGGTCCACGACTATCATCTCATGTTGGCGGCTAACTGGATAAGACAGGCAGCCGACGAGAAGAACCTCAAACTCAAACTTGGCTTCTTCCTTCACATACCCTTCCCACCTTGGGACATCTTCAGACTCTTTCCCTGGGCCGATGAAATCCTTCAGGGAATGTTAGGTAAAAACATTCAACTGATAGATAAAATCAAATTTTTATTTCTAAAAGCTACACCAATGATAAAAAAGTTATATATCTTTATAATAAAAATATGTTAATCGTGAAAATCTTTTCAGGTTGCGACATGGTCGGTTTCCACATTCAAGACTACTGTTTAAATTTCGTCGACTGCTGTCAAAGATCACTGGGTTGCAGAGTCGATCGCAAGAACCTTCTCGTTGAGCACGGCGGCAGGACAGTGCGCGTGAGGCCCCTGCCAATAGGCATCCCGTTCGACAGGTTTGTCTCGCTGGCCGAGACCGCCAAGAAAGTCATGCTCAGTAACCAGAAGATCGTCCTCGGCGTGGATCGCCTCGATTACACGAAAGGAATCACACAGAGGCTCCGAGCCTTCGAGATGCTGCTCGAGAAACATCCAGAGCATCGCGAACAGGTTGGAACGATAACAAAATTACACTGCTCAAAAAAATTAAGTGATCGTTAACTTGAATCTTTCTCTTTAAAATGATTTAACCATTTTCAATTGAATTATATCTATTTGAAAATGACGAGCGTCTCTTTAATTTTTTTGAGTATATTTTAAATCATAAAACACAAAAATATTAATTGTTATAATTATTGTAATATTTTTCTTTAATTCTTCAGGTCACATTATTACAAATTGCTGTACCATCCAGAACGGACGTGCGAGAGTACCAAGATCTGAAGCTCGAGATCGATCAGCTGATCGGCAGCATCAACGGAAGATTCACGACACCCAATTGGTCACCGATACGTTACATCTACGGATGCGTGAGTCAGGACGAGCTTGCGGCGTTTTACCGCGACGCCGCTGTCGCTCTCGTAACGCCGTTGAGAGACGGCATGAATCTCGTGGCGAAAGAATTCGTCGCTTGTCAAATAAACACACCACCAGGAGTTTTGATAGTATCGCCTTTCGCCGGCGCGGGTGAAATGATGCACGAGGCGCTCATCTGCAATCCTTACGAAATCGACGAGGCTGCTGAAGTTATTCACAGGTGAGTTACTTGAACGCAATAAGGACTCCTTTTCGCGATTATGTTTCTTTCATATTTATTTCATTGTAGAGCAATTACGATGCCGGAGGATGAAAGGACACTCAGAATGAACCACTTGAGAAGACGCGAGAGGATATACGACGTTAATTACTGGATGAAATCGTTCCTACAAGTGATGGGCTCGCTCGAGGAACACGACTCGGTCGGAGCCACGACTATGCAACCAGTCACAATGGATGACTTTGATGATTATTTGAGCAAGTAGGTTTTCAACAATACCGATAAGAGTAAAATAAAGAATGTGGTGGCTCAATGTTTATTTTCAACAGATATATTGGCGAGGATCACAAACTAGCTTTATTATTGGATTACGACGGTACGCTAGCACCGATAGCCACGCATCCTGATCTCGCTATTTTGCCACTCGAGACGAAACACGTGCTGCAGCGATTGTCGAATATGTCGGATGTATACATTGCTATTATCTCGGGGCGGAACGTTAACAACGTAAAATCGATGGTGGGAATAGAAGGCATCACGTACGCCGGCAATCACGGTCTCGAGATTCTTCATCCAGATGGCAGCAAATTCGTGCATCCGATGCCGGCGGAGCTCGAGGATAAAGTGGCCGGCTTGATGCAAAACCTTCAGGATCAGGTAGATAAGATAATAAAAGATCTTACCATATTTTATTTGAATGTAGAATAGTTTATAAAAATATTTATTGTTCCCTGAACCATTGAAGCTAACAGAATGTTGATAACATTTATTCATTGTTCTTTTTTATTTTTGATATTATAATGAATTGGGTGTAGAATATTTTATTTACAAAACGAAATGGCTTGTACTTTCAAGCAGCTATGCAGAGATGGAGCGTGGGTGGAGAACAAAGGTGCGCTACTGACTTTCCACTACCGCGAGACGCCTACGGAGGGCAGATCAAAAATGATCGATCAGGCGAAAAAGCTGATCGAGGCGGCCGGATTCGAAGCTTGCTCAGCGCACTGCGCTATTGAAGCGAAGCCACCGGTTGAGTGGAACAAAGGTCGCGCCTCTATATACATATTGCGAACGGCATTCGGTCTCGACTGGAGCGAGAGGATCAGGATTATATACGCTGGTGACGATACCACCGACGAAGACGCCATGAAGGTATAATTTCTTGTGAAATGTATCTAAAGTTGTACTACTTAATTAGACTTTGCAAGAAATTAACTGTCAAATTCGATTTCATTAGGCTCTGAAAGGTATGGCGGCCACATTCCGTGTAACGTCGTCGCATATCGTACGCACATCAGCCGAACGACGTCTGCCCAGCACCGACTCCGTGCTGACGATGCTGAAATGGGTGGAGAGACACCTGAGCAAGCGCATGCCGCGTAACAACATCGACATACCGTCGAGATACAGACGCAGCAGCGCCGGTATCACCATGGAGATGTCGTTCACTCAATCGACTAAAGTATCGCCCGACTGCTAAGAGACCGGATGTAATACGTTTGGGGGACTTGTATGGTATTAATTTTTTTCTGTTGTTGCGAAAAAGAAGAGGATTCATTTTTACAATTAATCGTTAGTCGATAACTAATTATATCTACTGTCTCTCTCACTTTTTTTTTTTTTTTTGAAAAAAGAAGAATGTTTTTCTCTCTCTTCAAGAGGACGTTCAAGAAAACAAAACGAAAGGTGTAACTAATCTTTTTTAATTTTTTTATTTTCTCTTTTTGAAGCGATTGTTATAACGTAGACTCTTCTGTGAAAGTGTATGATAATTCTCAAAGAGAGCGGCTGTTTTTAACTCAATTGCATGACTGCAATACCGGGGAGATTATTTTTTCTCTCTCTTCCTTCTCTCGTTTTTTTGAACTTAACTCGTAACACATATTGTTGACTAAATGCATTATAACGCGTAGTAAAGGAATCTAAAGTACAGAAGCTTATACCTGGATAGTACATTGGAGGATAAATGTGTTTATACGCACATGTATTTTTTTTATATGTACTGTATATGTATGTCCTTCTTGATGTAATAGGAATTTAACTGTATCATCGATAGGGAGGTCAAGAGATACTCAGAGCCTTAACAACAAATCTATTTTCGCCATGTAATTTATTGTAACAACTGTGTTGAAAAAGGCGTATCGACGTTTGAACTATTTTCAAATCTATCGCAACCGTATTTTCTTTCATTTTTAAAATTTTTCTTTACTTTGCCCTCTCGTTGTTGAAGATATAACATTGCGTAATCAAGGAGGAAAGAATCAATTGCAATGGGGAAAAGGTAATAACGAATCTGTTTTGCGCAGATAAGACGTAGGAAAATAATAACTTGAATTGTCTAATCGCAAGATCTCTCCCTCAATTTAGTAATCTCACAATTCTCATTTTTTTTGAATATTTATTAGTTTATTTCTAACCGTTATACTCCTAGTCAAATAATTAAGGCGCCATCATAAATATCGGGAAAATAATGTTATGAAATATAACGATGAAAGTAATTGACAATTACGGAACAAATAACGAATAATGGTTACGTTACAATTTGAAAGTTGAAACTAATCGAAGTAAAAAAAATACGCATATCACTTTTTTAAACGAGAATCCCGTTCAGTCGAAAGTACGTAGTATATGTGTAGTCATGTTGAAACGCCATACTTGTGTACTTGTACGCACGTCGTAATGAACTCCTACACAATGTGCCCAAAAATAAAAAGAAAGTATAGATAGCAAAGGAAATATAAATAGTTGAACCAAAAAGAAAATATATATATAACGAAATATTTTGTATAATTAAGTTTGATTTTTACATCGACATACGCGCGCATTATATTGGGCCAAATTATAATTAGAAATGTAAGCGTTAGATAGTAATAAAACTGAACGATTGTAATAAATTAAATAAGAAAATACGAAAAGGAAAAGAAAAATGTAAAAAAAATAAATAAGACGAAAAAGATGATCGATATTCGGCTAGTATCATTCTCGTCTCGCCATTTTTCCTTCCTCTTCTCACGATCCACGTAGCGCAAATCGCGTCACAATGTCAAAAATACCGAGAAGCCCGTTTTCACTCTCTCTCTCAATTTCACATCTCAATAGGCCCGGAGAGACACGCTCGTCGTACGCACCGGGTCAATTTCGCCGGAAAGCATCCAAATATTTTCATTGCTCGCTCCCGGCCCGTACAGTGGATTCTAGTGGGCCGAAGAAAGGCGTTTATACGGTACTGACAAGAAAATTTTTTGACGAATGGAAAGAAGAATGCCGAAGAGAGGGGGCAGAGATCAATGTCACGGTTGTTCAGCGGTCCAAAGGAATCACGAGTGAAAGAGGAAGGACGGGATTACCGGGTGTCCATTTCAAGCTACACAGAAGCTGGTGTTTGCGGTAAAACCATCCTCCGTCTTCGTCGCTCTCACGGTCCACCAGTCGCTAGACGAGCCTCTCTTCTCGTAAGAAGCCGGCGGGCATTATCTTCGCTGTTTTGCCGATTCAATTGTGTGCGTGCGAGCGTGCAACGGGGTATAAACTTGCCCCCACCTCTCCCATTCCCGTTTTAACAAGAGTTTAATAAAAGGCAAACACACAGAGCGCGCGCGAGGCTCTTCAGGATCGGCTTTACGCCGACCGAGATCCGCCTGCGCCCCCCCCCCCTCTCTTCATTCCTGCTCGCTCTTTTCTATGGGGCTTTATAGGCCCCATACGAGGCCCCTTTTCATCCGGCAAAACTTGTAAACATCCATCTTAGACGTTGGTTAATTTTCTAATCGCTCCGGGTTTAGACGTAGAGTCGATCCGAGTATATTTTTCTATTTGAAAATCGATTCGAATTCAGAAGAGATTTTGATACATAGGATTGTTATTAATAAATTTTTTATAATAGTAATAAAATTTTTTAAATTTATACAAACTATATTATATTACATTTTAATGTTTTGATTCACAGAAAAGGTTTTTAACACAAAGACCATAAGTATTAGCTTATATATTACCGTCATCAGTTAATTTCATTATCAACCACGCGCGTAACACGTCCTTTGAGCAACATAATTAATACATCGTGAATTATAAATTCTATTTCTGGAACAATTTCATTACATCGTTATATCGTTAAATTACATAACTATTCCATAAAATTATTCATTGAAAATCTGATATTTCGAAACTGCTTTAAGATTTTGTTTTAAAGTGGATGAACGACGAACAAATATCGAGTTGCAACTTTCTTCCCCACTTCTTACGCCGAACTATCCGATCGATTCCTCCCCCATCCCCCTCGGAATTTTTTTACGGCTAACCCGATGTAATTATCCACCGCGCTGAATTTTTTATCGTCCAGCGAAACAAAACGATATTTTCAGACTAAACAAGAGAGGCGCGCGCGCGGCTGTATGTATCGTGCGGTGGGTGGAGCGCGTATCGGGCCCGCGGGAGAGCGCCCCCGGTGCACGCGAGCCCGCCGCACTCTCGCGCTGTTTGCCTAACGTGTAATAGAATAATCTGCGCGCCACGGCCAAGCTAGCGCGCGACGCACCCGTCGTATCGTGATTGCCATGCCCGTTTTGTAAAAAAAAAAAACCGAGGGACCGAGAGAGAAAAAATATCCAAACGAAAATTCGTCAACGAAAATTTTTCGGCTTTGTCCTTTTCCCAGTTTTGTTCGATTCCCCAGGCAAAACCGGAGCGCGGTTGACATGTCACCGGTCATTTTTGCAATTTGCACCTAATTTTCTTTTCGCGTGATACATCGAGGCGAAATTTGGAAATTTTCCCGAATGGAAAATTGGTAAAATGGAAGAAAAATGTAATTGTGTTGGGCGGAGTTTAAATTCTTTTTCTAATTCGCGATAAGTCGAGATCCTAGGAAAACAGAATTTGTACTCACTCGCTGAATTTCATAATTTCCATTCCCGTAGCGGATCGATATTCCCCGATGCTGAACAAACATTATCGATTCATCTCGAGATTTCCGATATTTAAGGTATTCATTCTGTGTTTACCTTGACGATTCCCGCGAATGGATCCCCCGAAGATCGGCCGGGGTACACAACGCTCGGAGATGATCCGTCCCGCGACACGGAAACTTCATCGGGCAGCGCGATTTCCCGGGCTTCTCCAGTGTCAACAAGAAACCCGGGCCCTCCAAAGGGTGGAAAATTTTCCTCCTCTCCCCCCCCCCCTTATCTGGCTTATCTACGACACTTAGAC
The DNA here is from genome assembly GCA_003055095.1 of Goniozus legneri. Taxonomy (NCBI): domain Eukaryota; kingdom Metazoa; phylum Arthropoda; class Insecta; order Hymenoptera; family Bethylidae; genus Goniozus; species Goniozus legneri. Next base: position 116,124 of record NCVS01000196.1, on the reverse strand, counting down.
GCGAAAACAGTGTTAAAAGCTTTTCGCGATTCCCCACGAGAATTTCCTCTTCTCCAAGAATCCCCCCTCGAAAAAAAAGATCCAACGAAAATAATAATAATTCGACTCGAAATTTTTTTTTCATTTGTTATTTCCCGAGAAGTCTCTTTTTGCGCGCTTTCACGTGTAATCAACTCGGTCGCGCGGGTGTCACCCGGCGGCGCTGCGTCGGGAAAAACAAATAAAACGAGTAGGAGAAATTAAAAAAATCGAGAGAGAAGAAAATAAAAACGTCATACGGGAAAAGTTGCATTCCTGTTCGCTGACCGCCCCCCTCTGATTTTTTTTTTCACCACTCTCGTCTCACGATTTTCGTTTTTTCGCTTTTTTCCCCCGCCGGAAACTCGTCACGCTCATTTCGTTTTTCCTCTCCTCCGGTCATCCGGGTGAGGCTATCCGCGCGAAACCACCCTCCGCCTCTCGACCCCGACGCGCACGGTCTAATTGGTTTCGCGGGGCCGGAAAATCGAGCGTTTCTCGTTCGGCGAAGCGAGACGCGTCGATTCGTCGAATTTCGACATCTTCGCCGGAGATGGAAAATTACAGGGAATTTTGCGGAAAATTCATACTTTTTCGGGGGCTGGAAAAACGAGGGAAAATTGTGGAGAGCGTGTGAGTCGAGAGAGACAGAGAAAAAGAGAGGGAGAGGGAGAGAGAGAGTGTTCTGCGGGACGCTCTCTCGCGCGAGGGGCGCGTCCAATTATGGAAAATTAATTGGCGATCGGTGACTCGGGGCGATATACGCGTATACAGGGCTTCTCTCGCTCGCATTCGGTATAAACTTCCTTTGTGTGTCGCTTTTCACCCCCTCGCCCCTCTCTC
>NCVS01000196.1:96301-115221 GCA_003055095.1 Goniozus legneri | reverse complement strand
GACCGGGCCTGCCCGCCGCACGATCGGGCTTTGACAACGGTGTAATAATTAAAGTAATTAACGTTTCGTCCGCCGACGGGGTAAATTGAAAACGGCTCGTTATCCCGTGAAATTTGCCCGGTACGGCGCGTTCCGTCCTCCGGCGTCGCCTCGTTCCATACGCGTGTTACCTCGCCGTGATAAATTTACGTCCTAAAACGACTTAGCTCCGCAAAGTCGCGTCAAATCTTCGTCGGAGAGGGTTTATCACTTTTTTTAATCAACTGCATGAAATATTAAAGGGTTGAAAAAAATTGTTTTCCGATGAAAATAGCTTTATTTTTTTGCATTTTATTATTGCTAATTATGTATTTTGTAATACTCAATTTGGATGAAAATTGCAATATGGGCCTATGCGCAGTAAAGGGTTAAAATGAATAATCTCTATTTTTTTGTATGAGATAAACGTTCCGTTTCACGTGATTTTCTAGGAATACACAACGCGGTATGTACAACGAAAAATATCCTAATGGAGTTTGACGGCTCGATGATTTTCATTGCTTTTTCCATCGAGTGGAGGGGAGGGTCGGCAAACGTTGGAGCGAGCGAGCGAGAGATAGCCGGGCCGAGGGCAAATATTTACATATGCAGCCGAGCCATATAATCCTCGTGGAACTCTCGAACCACGATGGATTACCAATTTTTCCTTCCCTATTTTCCTCCTCGCGTTCTCTTCTCTCCATTCTCTCCCTCCCCTCCACCACGAAAATTCGGCGTCTTTGACGAATTTTCCGCGTCCGTGCGGCGATGCGTACGAGGAGAGCTCGAGCAACAATATTTGCCTTTTGCATTACGAGAAGCACGCGAGTTCCACGAAAGGAGCGAGCGAGAGAGGAGAGCTCTTTGCGCGAGAGATTTCGTGAAACCCCGTAGACGAAAATATTTTGAGCCCACCTTTGTCGGCGAGCTCTCGGAATTACGAACGATTACGCACGATTCGCCTAATCAAGATTTGCGAAAACAAATAAATAATTGTATCACAAATTGTTCGAGTTAATTTTATTCTAAATAATTCTTCATCCTAAATAAACGAAACGTTTCTATATTTTCAAGTAAAGGTGAAGAATTTTTATTTTTGGCGTATTAACCAGACGGAACAGTAGTTTCTATGACGTCGCGAACGAGCCTAATGAGTCAATTACGATATTACGGTATTACAATATTAACGGTGGGTAATTATTTCACGGCAAATTCTTACAATTTTGCTCCGAGTCGACAATGGGGGCTGTAATGTCGGAATAATTGCGTCAAATCGGCGTATTGTTGGGTGGCATTGTGAATTTTTCGGAGGAGCGCAAACAAGCGGCGTCCTTTTAAAAGTCGCCACCCTTTCGCGGAGTGAGAACGAAGCGAGAGAGGAAGAAAACACGACTCGGGGATAATCGCGATTTCCCGACTTCTCGTCGACTCCGCGGGGGGGTCGAAGAGAAAAAAAAATCGAGAGGAAGAAGCGCGAGGACAAGGAAAACCTGCACGGATAATTCGCGGGGATCAATTTCCGTTCGGTTGAGCTCGAGAGGGCGACGATCATTTTCCGGGCTCCATCGAGCGAGAGCGAGCGAAAACGACGAAGCACCAGCCCGGAAGAAACTAACGAGTACCTTCGGCTCGCGTAAACAGTGCCCTCGCCTTTTCCGCGAGAGGAATCGCGAATCTCGAGGCTATTAAATATACTATTTCTCTGTACCGATCGTTAAATTATTCCAAACTATTGTTTAGACAAACATGTCATGTAATTGCTATGTTTTGATGATAAAATTGCGATAATTATACTGCAATAACTATCACTAGAGAGAATCATATTCAAAATAAAAAGTACTTAGAGAGTCATAAGTTATAAAATTTAAACATTTTTTCTCTACACAAAAAATATCCTAATAAATTTATTCGATTCAAGAGAGTTATATGGAAGAAAAAGACTTCTGTCAAGTATTTTGCTTTATATTACTAAAAATCATTTTTTTCTTCAATTAACTATAGTTGAATCAAGTCCATTTTATTTTATCTCAAAATAATTATTTCTCAAATAAGAATATTTATTTCTTCAATCGAATGAGAAAAACGACTTGATTTTGGAGCATAATTTTCTTCCGCAAAACATTCTTGTTATCCTTCCTTTCTGTGTGATTTTTCAAGAAGTGTACTTATCGATTTCCAAATCGTGTTTGCGAGTATTCACCCGAAAATCAAGCCTTCGGCAAAAATATTTAATCGGCGGAGCTGGCTTATTGGGGGAAGAGTACGAGCACAACATCCTCTTTGTCGGGGAAGACGAAGGAGAGAACTCGACTCGAGATAACGATCGCAGGTACGAGCCGACAGGTAAAAGAAGCCGGAAAGTTGCGGAATGGGGTGGCGAGGAGGGCCCATCCACTTAACACGCCGCTTAGACGCGAAAACATCTGTATTGTCGCCGCATTACAACCCAAACGTCGATCTCCCTCCCTCCCGCTTCCTCTTTCTCTCTACTCGCCTCGTTTCACCCCCTCGCCGCGTCCGAGAGGACTTCGGTTTTTACGCTCAATCGCCCGAAGTGAAAAAAAATTCACGAGGGGTGGCGAGGGTAGCTAGAAGCCGCTGCCCACCCGTCGCGCCGACGAGAAGAACGCTCCTTTCTTCTCGTTTATCGATTCTTAATCGTGATTGGAATTTGCCAGATCCCTAAGAATGTTGAAGAATCTTGAATTTTTTTATTTTGTGTGTGATAAGTTGGAATAGTTGAGAATTTTGAATTTTTCTTACGTGTACACCTAAAATAAAATTTTGTTAAAGCTACTTACAAAAAATTACAAAAATAAATATTTAGTTCTATATGACATTCGTTTGACGTATACAAGCAAATATTAAGTAAATTCTACAAGTTTTTATTTTCAGTGTAGAATAGTTCAGAATTTTGAATTCCTACATGTATCTCTTTTCTAGGCTACCTAAGTAAGTAATAAGTACGTTTTAAACTTTTATTACACTCTAATCTACTCCCCTAGTATCGATCGGGGTACGCTGAATAATCAGATAACCGAATTTCAATCGCGAATTCCCAGAAAGCGCCCCAGTGAAATGGTTTCCGCGAATATTACGACCACACGTCGTAGCAAATCCGTCATTCGACGGACGGAGGCCGGATCTATCGCGCGAGCGCAAATAAAATCCTCTCTCTCTCTCTCTCCCTGCTGGTACCGGTGTACGTATATAGTCGACATAATCCTCCGCAGGAGGATAATCCCGATCCGCGAAGGCCGAGATTGACGTAGGTACACTCGCACATCGAAATTTCGTCCCATCCAGCCCCCCTGAAAATCGCGGGTACCGATTTTCGATTCGATCGGATATTCACCGCTCGGGCTGGCGCGTTTCAACGGCTAGCCAACCGAGAACGAGCGAGAGACCTCTGTAAGCAGCGCACGCGCAGGATTTTCTTCTTTTCACGATTTTTTTTTTCTCTTTTTTTTTCATACGCTCACATCGCCGGGTATCGAAACGGGCGAGGCCTCGATTAACGTACGGATTAGGATTAAGACTAGGATTTGTAAGAATCCATGTGTGCGCGCGTACGAGAGATGGGGATGGTAAAAAGGGCAAACTGCGCGTGCAAACCGGAACGAGGCCTAGTTTTTACGCTTCGTTCTGCTGCACGTGAAATGCGAACATACGGCGAGCCGACAATGAGGTACTCCAGGGTCTCCGCGAGTTCACGGTGATTTGAATAAATCGTTAAACGGATACGATAGATCGGGGCGAAATCGGCTGAATTAACCGCTCGGTACGATCAAACAGATTTAGAATTTTTAATAAGAGAATGTATCGAAGTTGACAATAGTTTCAGAATAGTTTAGTATGTAAAGTAAAAAAGAATGACAGAAATTTATGAAAAAAAAATAACTATTGAAAACTAACTTCAAATTCTTTTCATTGTGGACGACACTATAAACTTTTTACTACTTTTACTGAATCTTTTCCTTTCTCTCATTCCGATTCGTCGAAAATCAAATTCGACTGCGCCATTCGATTCCAGTAAAATATTGTGTATATATGTATCCTCCAGGATTCATCTCGCTTACCAGTACTCGGAATTACCTAGCGCATCCATTAAGCTCGATTCTCGGAAGTGAAATTGATGCAGAGAATGCCATTATATCCGCGGAAATTCATAGAGCGATATTTCTTGAAATCGCGGATGAAACAAACCCCGTTGTTCCAAAGTTTTTTGCGCCACGAACGGATTCGCCGATCGATGAAATCGGCCAAATTAGCCGAAAGCCGACGAGGACAAAGTTGAAGGGGTGAGAGGGGGGGTGAGGGATGAATTTCACGATAATACGCATCCCATGATTATCCGCGTTAAATTCTTTCCTAGAAGAAACTCGGAGAGACGAGAGGGGTGGGATTCGACGTTCTGTATGACAAGATAGAAGAGGAGTGGGGAGGGAGAGGGAGAGGGGGGAGGATGGGCGTCGCAGGGTGAATCTCAGCCGGGGTAACGCCCACGTTCGCGTCGAAGCGTAGCATCATCGAGTGCCAGCCACCTCGGGCTGCTCCTCTCTTTCTTTCTCTCGTCCCGGCTCAACCCCCACCCCTTCGACGACGGGGGTGAGTTCACCCCCCGATGGGGGCCGGGCCAACTGGCGCGCGCGCGATTCGCCCTACGGGGCGGTTTTCTCCCATCGCCCCGCGGTGAACCCTCCCCCCGTCCCCACTCCCCCTCGCGTGGGCTCTTCCTCGCTCGAGCCAGCCGAGCTCTCGCAGAGAGACACGCACACGCCGACGACGACTCACCACCATCACGCGGGCCATCCTCGCGCCATGAAGCCGTCGATCCGTGCGCGCCGTCGGAGCGCCCAGAGTACCGATCGTTAACAAAATATTCGAGAGTGAGTTTCGAGTTCGAGTGAGAGGGCCTCCCGTTCGGGTAATTCGATCGAGATTCGAGTGATCGAGGACGAGAGTGAGTTTTTGAGAGGATTTGGGGGGAGAAAAAATGGTGGAAAGCACGTGTGCCGGTGACTCGCCGCGGTCCAGGTCGCCGATGACGGAGCCACCGAGTCCCCTGAGGGACGCAGGCACGCAGAGACTGACCGGCTACGCGGGAAGGTACCCGTGCTGCTACTCACCGGAGCCGGTGCAGCAGCTCACCAAGGCCGACGAGAGGGCCGTCGAGGGGTACGGGCCGTCGGTGATCGTCGGCCATCACCCGGGACGCTACAGACAGCAGAGGGACGTCTCCTCCAGGCCGGGATCCTCCGGGACCGTGCCCTCGCCCACTTCCGTCTTCACCATCGACAGCATTCTGGCTCCCAGGCCGACAAATTCGGCCAACACAGCGGCACTCGCCCACACCGACGAGCTCGCCGTCAACGCGAGGAACACTGCGATCCATCCGCTCCAGCAGCAGTTGCATCATCTCGCTTTCACCTCGGCTGATTTTCTAGGTGAGTTGTTGATCTAAAAAAAGAGAATAATATGATATAAGAAAAGTATTATAAAAATAATAACGAAATATAAAAAATAACAATAGCATGTATGAGATTGAAATCAGATATTGATGAAAATTTTTTACATACTCATTAAAATTTGAAATTCGATCGAGAAATCTTTGATATTTTATTCACGTACTGCACTTCTCAAAATTATTAAGGAGACAGTTATTATTTTAATACCGAGTAAAAATCTAATCGATAAAGTGATTATTTTGAACTTTGAATCTTTTTCTTTAATATGATCACCTGATCGATTCCATTCAATTATTTTTTATTTGAATTATAATCGTTTAAAAATGAAAAATGTCCCCTCATTGTTTTCAGTAGTATGTGAAATACTTTGGCACAAAGTATCGATACAATTTTTATATCTCCTCATGTAAGCCCGATAAGCTCGTAATAGCGAACATTTTTCTCGTACGCCCGGGTAATTTTTTCTTTTCTCGCGAGGAACGAGGGGGACGGTTAAAAAGCATAAGAGGGTCCCCCGAATGGGAATTCCGCGGCGCGAAATCCGTTTCGCGCCTCACGCCCCGCTGCCTCCCACGTCCGTCGAGATTCGACCGGATGGGCGAAAAGCGGGTAAAATGCCGCGAGAGGCAAATTTTCTCCAGAGCGAGGAGTTCCCTTAAGCAGCTTTTTTTCTCCGTTCTCGCTCTATCTCACTCGCTCGCCCGACGATTTTAAATCGCGCGCGCGGCTCGTCCCACGGGACTCGCCGATAACGTGGGGATGCGAACAAAGTCGGCGAAAAAAGCCTTTCAGAGTTTTTCCCGGCAAGGCGCGAGAAGAAAATCAGTCGCGCGTGGATTTGAATAAGAATTTCCTTGGGTGAAATTGCTTCGATAGTCGATATTTTTTACGCCTCTGATTTGTCCTCGGATGAAAAATTACACTGAAAATGATTTATTATAGAAATTTTGAATATAAAAATTTTATTTTGTTATATATCGAATATGAAATATCGTACGTACCTGAAAATTCAAAAATCAATTTTATAAATTACAGCGGCAGCGTATCCCGGGTTGTACCCTGGAGGCTACGTGGCAGCGATGGCTGCAGCCGGCGTGTCGTTGCACGGTCAGCCAACATTTTATCACGCCGGTCATCCGTACCAAATGAGCTCGAGCGGTCCGGGCGTCGGGCCGATGACGAAACGCAAACGTCGTCATCGGACCATCTTCACAGAAGAGCAGCTCGAGCAGCTCGAAGCGACCTTCGACAAAACGCACTATCCGGACGTCCTTCTCAGGGAACAACTGGCCCTCCAGGTTGACCTAAAAGAAGAAAGAATAGAGGTAAGACTATTCCGTACAATAATTTTTACTAGTTTTAAAATTAAATTTCCATTCCTGGTACTAGTAAAAAACTTTCTGGAGTATCCATTAGTTTACTCGTTCGATCCCAAGAAATTCGAATTCCAAATATAGACAGAGATCGAATTTTGTAAAAATTTGCCAAACAAAATTTCCAGACCCCAATTAGTAGGACAAATTGCCGAACCCCTCGCTCTCTCTTTCTCTTTCCGGTAGGAATATCGTGTTTCCGGGGCACTGTCAGCAAACACCAAAAAGAGAGAGAGAGAGAGAGAGAGAGAGAGAGAGACCCGTCGTCACGCGCAATTTGTTGCGGCCCGGCACGGGCGAACTATTAAACATTACCCAACCCCTGAACCGTGTTTACCGGCCGTTCGCTCTGGGCGCTAATGCACAGCCCGTATAATGATATTTTAAACGTGGCGCAAAAATCAACGATTAAGTGGCTTTATCGGCGCGACAAAAATACAACTCGCTAATTGCGTCGATTGCAACCCCCCGAGTTATACAAAATTATCGCTAAACCGTCAAATTTTTGGGAATTCTCCGCAGAAACGTTTTCCGTAAACACGTTAACCGGTATTATCCTATAAATCACCAGCAGACTAACCCTTGTGGAGTTTACAAACTCTTCTTTGACTAGTGGCTAATTCCACAATTATTCCTCGTTCTTTTCTTCCTATTACGGTACCGCCGAGCTTTTTCGAATCACGCAGCGCGGAAGGATCAATCTCGGTCCCTTTGTCGTCGGAGGTTTTCTTCGTGGTTCCTCTTAACTCTAACGCGTGAACGCGCAGTTTTATCCCCTCTTGACGGTCCTCTTCTCCTCTCTCGAGTCCTTTTTTTCGTCTCTCCTTTATTCCGCTCGTCAAACAGTCGCGACAAGTTACGAATCGAGGATGGAAAGGGGGGCGACCACCAACGCTGTTTTTTCTCGACTCTATAAAACGATAATACATCAGTTTTACTGGCTCTCTCGCGGGTTAAAGACTTTCGGACAACACATACCTGAGACATTCCCAGCCAGCCTCGTACGATGCACCTGCCTCGCTGTTTGTCGTGAATTAGTCGCCGCGTGTATCTTTGCTTCTAACCCCAACACGGGAAAGGGGAAAGACAAATTTTTACCCAAAACGCGAGAATCTCGCGGGGAGTGTGTGCTCCTCTCCCCTCTCCCTAGCCAGTTTATCTTTTTCTTTCTCTCTTTATTTTTACATGAAGAGGTCCGACGCTGTTTGCGTTTCGCCCCCGCGCTCCCAGTTGGAATTTCGGAACGAAAACTCCCATGGAAAATTCTTGGATTATTTTAAAATCCCGGTGTTTCTTATTTGGAGATTTGATTGGTGGTTTTTTCGATTAGCGGCGTAACTTAAAACCCAGTCATACAATTTTTTGTTAGTAATACAATGCGTACAGTGCAAATACAAATTTGTTGAATGTAGTTAATATTTAGTTGCATACGTTCAAATATTTAAATTATTGAACAAAATATTTATCTGATTTACAGATACTATTTTTCTTTCACTGAACAGAATATTTATTTTTACATTTTTAAATAAATATTAAGTAGCTTCAACAAATTTTTATTGTCTGCCTAATAGTACAATTCAGTTGAGTAACACTTTATTCAGTGCAATAAATTTTCTGTTTACAGGTGTGGTTCAAAAATCGACGGGCAAAATGGCGCAAGCAGAAACGCGAGGAGCAAGAGAGAATGCGCAAGCTCCAGCTGGAGCAGCGACAGCGAGCCGACGAGAGCTCGAGCACGACGACGACGGCTTCGTCCGGACGCAGCGACGGCGCCTCCGCGACCGTCGGCCACCTCGCCGTCGGCAATTGCCAGCATCAGCGTCACCGCGACGACGAGGACGACGACAGTTCCGATCTCGAGGTCGCGTAAAAACAATACCACATTCGTACTGTACATAAAAATATCTGTAAGGAAAAGAAAATACCCCGAATTTCGATTTTTCGCGATTTAGACTGTAAATACCGACACGCTTGTAAATACTCGGGAATCCCCCTAAAACAAAAAAAAACGTTAATCAATGTGTATAAACGGAAAAATAAATAAATTATTGCATTGAGCTATTAAAACAAACGGCAAAGTGTTTGACACCAGAATCAATTTTTTATGAACGAATCGAAGTGAAATAAAAGATCGAAGAGTTTCGAAACTTTTCGAATAACCGGAGAGTACACAAGCCGCCCTCGAGACCGTCGGACGAATTCGACGAGGCCGATAAAAAATTTATGAGCCCGGAGATCCGCGAAAGCGATCCTCTCGAGTGGACCAATTTTTTCCTCGGTGAGAATCCTTTGAAAAAGTGGAGAGCGAGGGCTTCGTGAAAAATCGATCCGGGGAAGCCCCGGAGAGCCGGTCCATTTCAAAATGATTAAAATTTCTATCTCTTGGCCGTGCGAGCGCTCTTCTTGCAAATCTCGCGACGCGTCTGGTCGCCCTTGCCGACTTCGATGACCTTGAGAATCTCGATGGGGTTGACAGCGAAGGGGCAGCTCTCGGAGGTCCCGATGGTCAGCACGAGGACTCGCACGAGCAGGGGGAAGTACGTGACGCGCAGAAGATAAGCCGCACCGGCTCCGTTCGAGAAAAGAGGCGGTCCGTACGAATTCACGTCGCAGACGTAGTAAGCCCCGCAATATTTGAACACCCCGACGCAGCGGCCTTCGCAAGTGAGAATGCCGAACTTGTACGCGAGGAACATCTGACGTATCGTGCGATAGAGGCACTTGCTGGAACGCGAGTAGAGTTTGCCGCAAATCGCTGGCAGCACGTTGGCCTCGAAGAGGGTTTCCCCGATCTTGAAGTGTCGGGACAAGTAGTTGTCTGGTCGCGCGTTCCGGTGTTCGAATTTCACTTTGGCTTCTTGTTTACTGTAGGTGTAGTACCTGAAAGAGATTTGGGTGTTAGTGCTTGTTAAGAATATTTTACTCCCTACAAAATTCCTTCAAAATAAAAAAAAACAATAATTATACAAAAAAAGCTAAAAAATTAAACTGTTTTTTAAAGTCTTGTAAATATAGATTTGATTGAGCCTATTAAGGAATATTTTTATAAGTTCACATTTCATCGAGTCAGTTATTGAAATCAAAGATATTACCTGTCACCACACATGACAATGACATCCAATGTTCTTGGGGTCCAGTATTCCGGGGCTGTCATTCTCGTCATTCCAGCGCAAACTACATAACAGGCGTAACCTTGCATGCCTCGATTTTCTCGTTCGAACATCGGATCAGTCACGTGAACATCGCCCCAGAGTGAGAACAGCTTGTTCGACTCCTCAACCACGTACTGATGCCATCTGCCTTTGCTTGCTTGTCCTTCGGCCTTTCCTTTCTTGCCAACAGTGGCTACTGTGCTCCACGTCACGCTGTACCGCTCCAGCCATTCTTCTCTCTCGATCATATTGTCAAAATACTGCGGACAAGCATCCACGCGTTCTCGATCTCCCTCGATGGTTTTTATTTTCTTTCGCATCGCTCGTTTCTCCAAAAGCCTCAAATTGTGTACCTTGCAGCAGCGGTAATTGAGACTAAACAGCTGAGCAATGAACTCTTCGGGTTTTTCCACCTTTGGCTCTTCAAGTGGCTCAAGATTGTAGGCAATATCGTTCGCACCTTTGGCCTCAAAATTCTCTTCGGATTTAACGATTGACTCGAACTTGACTCGACGAGTTTTGTCGATAGAATCATTTTGGACATCATTGGAAATTTCTGGGGGTGGTTCTTCGATTGTTGGAGGTTGATAAACGTAGGCGCGAATAACGAGGATGGCGATGTGGCGTCTTAGGGATATCTTAGAGCAGAATTTGGCTATACAGGCGTGACCTTCGTCGTCCCAGAAGCCATACTCGTCGCATCTGTATGGGTTGTACAGATACCAGAAGTTCACGTCCTTCCAGAACGCCAGAGAGAAGCGGTTCGTGCGCAGAATGCAATTTGTGAAACGAGATGGCACACTTTCGAACCATTCCTCGAAATCCTTTGTCCCTTCGTGAACGTACAATTCGCCAACATTTTTCTTCTCGATATCCAAGGGTAGTTTCGTGTCAGACAATTCTGGCCGTTCCATAACCGATTTGGCAATGAGATCCGAACCGGAAAATGTAAAATCAGCACCTTCGACTGTTGGCTTTTTGTGGGTTTCCTCGAGCAATTGGAGCTCCACAGAGAATTTGTAGTTGTAAACAACAACATCGTCGAATCGCTGATTGGGATTTTTGTTGATCGCATTTATCATGCCGATGTGGGTGTATAGCATCCACGCGTGGTCGTATATGTAATCGATGTTGGAGCTTCTGGCATATTTGTACCTTGAATTTTAAAATAAATTTAATACGACGTTAAAAACACTAATTTGTTGAATTTACTTAATATTTATCAAGTACATTAAATGATAACAATGATCAAATTTGATTAGAAATTTGACTAAAAATTTCATAGCACGAATCAGGGTAAGAAGTTTACCTGATTTGTGTCTTGGCGAGCAACGCGACGAGAGCTTGGAACAAGCAAAACTTCCACGTGTTGCGTCGCCCGCGTGACTTAGCCAACTCCGGTAAGTGCATGCCCTTGAGACCGTGAAGGCACGCCATCGCGTAAGTGCGATCGTTGCGAAACTCCACTTGCAGTGTGTAATCGCCGTCGACGAGGCCTGGATTGTCACCCGTGCAACGATCAATTAGTAAGTGACTCCTCGAGACGGGACACATCGGTGTCACTCTGGCGTGTCCTAGTTCCTTACTCGTTGCAAATTCCTTTAAACAGGAAAACTTTATATAATCTCAGAGTGGGTAATAAATAGATAATGAAATAGAAAAAAATGTAGTTGGTGAGTACTATTAATAGTTTCAAAATAAAATAAATCGAATTCGATATTTTTAGTTTTGAAATAATTTAATCGGTCATATAAAAAATCACTCAGCTATGCAATACACAAATATAGGAATTTCTGAACTACATCAAATTTTTAAATTTGGCTTTTGTAATTTTCATTCGACCGATTTTATTGAATAACGTATTTTCGAATTGATTTATTTTGCTACCAAATTAGTTTTTTTAAAAAAAAAGTTTTGATTACTCTCTGTGTGTCGTTTAAAACAGGATCTGTAGTTGAGTCGCTATCAGAATCGCAAGGATAAAGATCCTTCCGTTTTGGTTTGGCTAATCTCTGAAGTTCCTTTTGACGCTCGTACGTTCCCGTTTCTCTGCACGGCCATCTTTTGGGCCAGATTTCATTTAATTCTGATTCGTCCGACGACCAACGCATGTTACACGGTTTTCTTTCCTGAAAATCAACGAATTTATTGTAACGCTTCGAGTCGAATTTTCATTTTATATTTATGTATACTTTTACCTGAGGATTTAATTTTTTTTAATTTTACTCTTAGCTTACATTCATAGGTCGACGCATATTATCCCAAATAGAAGATTCCCTGTAAAGCTTCGTCGGCAGCTGGATGCTCTCCCCATCCGTCAACGACGGCAGGCATTTTTCTGGATGAATCAACTTCTCGTCTGAAGCTACGCGAGGAAACTTTGGTATCTCGGCCGGCTTACGTCTCTCGAACAAATCATCCTTTTCCGATTTTCTCACACCTTTCACGTACCTGGAAAAACACTGTTTGCATGAGAATTCTCAAATATTCAAATAAAAACAGTTAATATAAATAGATTCTTAAAAAAATTGAGAATATTTATTTTTTTGTAAATGCACTTACATGCGCGAGTAATATTTCCAGAGATCGCAGTCTCGAACGCGACATTTTGAATCTTCAGACGAAGTTGATTCCTCGCCTCCTTCCTGACCTCCAACGTCGACATCCGCACCGCCTTTCATCCTCTCTATCGTGACAGGCGCATCGATCTCGCCCTCCCGGGTCTCCTCGAGCATTCCGTCAGTCGTTTCGCCGTCCGAGACGTTGCCATCGCTATCCTCGCGCTCGCTATTGCTCGACATATCTCTCCAATATTCGCTCCCACCCTCAAACTCGTAACCTATCGATATGAAATATCTTCGTATTTCTGACGATCTTCTCTCCACCCTCAGGCACCTGTAATCGCCAATTTTTCCCCGCTTCGATTCATTTTTTTCCACCCAAAATCAATTTTCGCGCTCTATTTTTTTGGCCAAAAAAATAACTAAAAATTTTCGATTGTCACCTCGCGTTTCGCGGATTTGACGTTAATCGAACCTCGATGATTACATATGAGCGAAGGTAGGAAAAAAAGAAAATCGATTTGGCAGTAAATTGAAACTCTTTCAGGTCGAACAATCAGGCTAGGGAGAGTTCTCTCGTTCGTGATTTTGTAATTATTTTCGCTCTCGTTTCCTCGGACGGGAAGCCGGAAAAACGATGCCAGGCAATCTCGACGGTCCTCCCCCCGACCGCTCGGTGGGGCCTCGTCAGCGACAACCGGAAGCCAAATCCGTGGCGCTAGATTTTCAAAGTGTTTATAAAATTACAGCGATTCCGAGTGGAAATAACCTGAAACCTACAATGGATGAAGGGGGTGAAATTGGGGTGGGTTGTTCGCCCCCATATATCCCGCTGAACCGAGATCATTATTGGATTTGGGAGCCCCTTGCGTGCATTATCGCATCGGTCATGAATCAATCACTCTCTCACTCTCTCTTTCTCTCTCGGTTTCGCTCCCACTGGGAAAAACTTTTGTTGAATCAACTAAATATGCATTTACGCACTACCAAAACGATATTTTCAATAAAATATTTGGCTTGTGCCAACATTTACCAATAAATTTTTTACTTTTTCATCTTTTGGCAGTATAGAAACGCAGATTTGGTTCAAAAGAATTTTTCGTAACCCAATTTTTCCAATGATTTTCCAACCCCTTGCTCAATTTTACCGCGAAAAATCTCCGAGCTGAGGTTTTTCCTACGGAGTCCCGAGAAGTGATTCCCGATGCGTCCCGTGGGAATCACGGCACCGGGAACGGGAATATCGGCGCCTGATCCTGCCGTTAAACTTCGCGAATACACAGGCGCGGAGAGAGCGGAGGATAGGAGAGATCGGAACGCTCCGACGATAAAACTTTTGCGACGGCCTCGACTACGATTTTCCTATTTAAAAGAGAGGAGAAGTATATTAGGGCGAGATTCGAGGATCGAAAAAATAAGAGGGGGTGAGCTGGCGAGGGGTGGGGGCGAATTGAATAAACAGTTTGCCATACGCAATAACGCACCGAGATTCCCCTCCGGCCGTTCAGCCATCTTCGCTCTCGATGTTCGTTCCACTCTCTCTCTCTTTCTCTAGTCTCGCTGTTTTGTTTCTCGACCCTGAAATCAGACAAGAGTTTAGAAATAATTTTCGAGAATTAACCTAGCGACATTTTTTCTAACTTTAAATGTTCAGAAGTTTCCAAAAATTAAAAATAGCTAAATTTGACAAAAATTCTAGCCAAAGTTTTTGATTCCTGAGCATCCTTACAATATTTTTTTAAATAATACTAATTTTTCGAGTTGAATTGGGATTATGTAATTTCAACAAATGCGGAAAAATAACGAATAACGGATTGTTACGACATTAATCATACAAACAGGATGGCAAATAAATCACGCGACGATCGTCGAACGTTAATGTACCCCGCGTCGGTTCAATTTGGCCAGTTTTGTCGTCGTCGTATCGTTGCATATATATTAAGCGCTCGGCAAATATCGAAAATAAGGGGGTGAGCATTAAAATTATTAACGAGAAGGGAGGTTACGTTATTATTATAATGCTGTTGCTCGCGTGCGGTTTCGGAATTTGGAATATATGCCTGCGTTTATTACGATAATTAAACAATCGGAAATGGGCGCATTGTCTCGAATGTTCGCACACGTTTTCAAATTTCTCGTTGGCACCATTAATTTTGCAAATTCGAATATAGTCTCGGAAATTGTTGAATTCTAGAACGATTCGCTCAGAATGTAGGAGATAGTTAATCTCAAAACGAATATCCTTCATACTTCAATTATTCTACGAACTTTAAATTTTCGCTTCTAGAAAATTGAACATCTACTTCTACACTGTACTACCAGTACGGTATAGCGAACTTTGCTACGGATAATTTTCATCCATTTTCTGCGTATTGAAAATCGAGTTCATCCTTAAATCTCGAAACGTCGATGAATAGGAATCGTTCGAGAGAGGGAAACGGTCTCTCGGGTTCGGGGGGTGGAAGGAAATGGAGGACCGAGGTCCTTTTAATTACCCGACGTTAAATTCTTTATCTCGTTGGAACAATGTGTCTCTCTCTCTCTCTCTCTCTCTCCATCCGGTCGGAGAGCTGTGATGGAGGAGGTGGGGGTTAGGAACCCCGGAGCCCCGTGTGTTTTCAGATCAAACAAGCCCCATGTTGATACGCGGTAATAGAATAATCTGGCAGCCGATTCCAGGGATATGGCCCGCGGGTGTAGGAAACCCGCGCGCGATTTCTGCGTCTCCCGGTCGTCCGTGTATAACGCGCGCCCGCGAAAATCAACCTCCCTTCCTTTCCTCTCCGCCTCTATGTCGGCAGCTCGCGGAATCAATCCTAAACCGTCGATCAGTCGCAAACAGCATCCATATTTCCGCACTCGACTCGTTGCCTGGACCGAATTTCCCGATTTCCGCTACGGTTTTTCGGTTTTATATTCCTAACTCTCCGAGGAATTTTCTCCTGGAAGGAAAATAGCGAGTTATAGTTTATTTTGTATAGAATGTATAAAAATCTATATTTATGTAATAATTGCTACTATTATTTATACCTATAATAAAATATTACCATTTCAAAATAGTAAAAAATTTTTTTTTCAATTTTTTATGAATTAAATTTATTGATCATATCTAGAAAGTAATATCTGACAGCGAGATGTATTGTAAAATACGTAAAAAGAAATAAGCATACATATTTCTTCACAAAGATATAGTAGCTTGGCCAAGTTCATGAAGTTCAAAATCAAACGCAGTCGTTAAAAAAAACTCACCAAATTTAAATCTTATTGTTGTACAGAGAAAATAAAAAGTTCAATTTTCCTCTCTCGAATAATAATTGAAATTTCTTAGTTCGACTGGACTGCGACAAATAATTCTAACAATTATCATTCCTCTTAAATTCCATAATCTTCTCTCATTCTCTAATAATCTGTAACAACATTACAACATTATCATCAGTGAATACCTCAAAAACAACTTTCATGAAAGTAAATCTCCGAGAATATGTCACGCACAATAAATCCCTCGATAAAATCATATCAATTTCAAATCCGGTTGCTCTAAATTTAATTCAACACCAGGAGTGATACCTATTGTGTCCATTAATTCGATTTTTTAATCACTGGGGGGTGGATGATGAGATCGGATTAGCGCGAAAGGAGCAGCCGACCAATGACGAGCGAGAGGCGAGATGGGGAGAGAGATGAACGTCGACAGGAGTCAAAGACAAGCTCGCGTCGTTTCATCGACTCGTGCGAGGAAGAGGCGTTTAATAGCCTGAAGGATGACGTCGGGGGTGGCGGTTTGGAAGAGAGGGAACGAGACAGAGCGAGTGTGAGCGTTGGAGCGAGCGAGACAAAGTGTGATAGTAAGAGAGAGAGGGTAAGAGAGACAGTTCCAGGGACGCTCGACGTTGCGGGCGTGACTGTGTGATATCCTCGGACGAGATAATTGAGCCGTCAGCTGCAAGAGCCTCGAGCGCCATGATAGGCGCCACCCCCTCCCTCTCTCTCTCTCTCATTTTGCACCGACGTAACGGAGCTCATTCCACCGACGGAAGAACACTCCGCACGTGACGCGCTCGGGATCGCGTTACACGATCTCTCTCTCTCTCTCTCTCTCTCTCTTTCTTCAGATAGCTCGATTCTCACGCTAATTCATTCCCTCCGCACAAGTAATCGTATTCCATTCGTCTGTTGTGTTAAACGATCTTGCAAACAGACAATGAGATCGTGAAATTCGGTAAAGAAGTTTGCCGGATGTACAAATTTATAGAGCAGATACGATTTTACAACACTTTAAAAATATAGATACGGACATTCCGGTACATTTTTTTTCAAGTATAACGTTTTCGAGGAATATTTACAAGAGCAACGTTTGCACATTGGATTTTTGATATTACGGAATTCCTGAAGCGCGGTGTGTATCAGGTAGAGGTAGGCAATGATGCCGGACCGATTATCCATCCCCAGACGCGAATGCCAGGCCTCATCATTTCGATCCCTACTCACCCCTCTCTTGAGCTCTTCCCGGTTCGCTATCCAATCCCCTACCCGTTGAAACGGCGCTCGAGGAGTGGGGCGAGTGGTTCAGGTAACCGAGAATGGTGGGAGAGAGAGAGAGAGAGAGGAGCCCTCTCTCTTTCAGGGAAACCGGCGCGAAAGGCAGCCGGAGGGCAGCCGTTTCATATAACCCATCTCTCGCGACCTCGCCGAGGCCACACCCACCGGAACCACCCTGGTAACGACCAATCGGCGTCGACTATCGCGACAGGGAGGGTGGCACACGTACAGACTCTGATCCGTCGACCTGTCATCCCTCCGGGAGTTCTCGTTCTTCTCTCTCTACCTCTCGTGCGATTCACTCACCTCCCACCATCGGGCCCTCACGGTGCCATAAATCGTTGAATTTAAGGCTTTAAAACGTGCTCGCCTCTTTCTCTCTCTCTTTCTACGTTTCTCTCGCCCCCGTCCCCGTCCCTCTTTCCCTCTTTCGCTCGGGACTATCGTTTTCTTCGACGATTCCACCCCTCGCGAACGATTTCTCTTTATATTTTTCTTCTATCTTTTTTATTTTCTTCCAATTTTTCATCGCCGAGGAGCGAGAGAGGACGGAGCGAGCGAGGGAGAAATCGAATACGCGATCGGAGACACATTTTCTTTGAAGCGTCGCGGGACAAATAAATTTGCGACGATTTTATCAAAGGTACGCGTTTTGAGATCAATCGTTTGCCTTTCGTTTGCGATTCGTAGATTTACACTAAACAATTGCGAAAAAAGAGAAACGCACCGACGTTATCGAATTCAAATTAAATCTCGTTACATATAATATACGTATAATTTATTTAAATCGCATGTTTATTCGCTACGACAATGTATACGATATCCGTCAATTATTTAATCACGAGTATTGAAAATCTCGATTACGTGATTTCACGTACCGCCGAGCACCGAGATTAATCATCTCGTTTCGAGGATTCGATAAGACTTCGTAAGTGATTACGATTCCACCCCACTCGGGGATTTTTCGCTCTCTATCTGTTATAGGGGTGTTTGTTACATCCCGTCGAAAACCGCCGACACGGTTGCTTTAATCAAAGCGCGAGGCTTCCTAGTAACGACTGGCGACCCCTCGACTCTCAAACGAGCATACACATCCACACGCGAGCTTGTCTTCTTTGATTCGGTGCGATTACGTCGTTGCCTGGACAGGTGGGACGAATCTTTATTCTCCTCACCTTTAGCTCAGCCACGCGCAGCAGTTTCGACGTTTGATCTGCACGGTGCGATTCTAATTCGACGCGACGGGGCTGCGCTGTATTAAAAGGGTCCCTACTGTCACTTCGTGAAACGCACACCTCTCTCTCCTCGAATAAACCTGCAAAAACGAGCCGTTATTTCATCTTTTCTCACCGAAAGAAAAATCCGTAATAAAACTGCAGATTTTCAAAAATCAACTACGTTGCAAATGTTATTTATAAATGAATAACATTGTTGTTATTAAAAATAATATCATAAGAAAATGCCACTTAGCTCTCTTTTTAATGCTAACTCTCGCATTTTCTTGCCGAGAGCTCACGGCGATAACAAAAACGTTTCGCACAAAAGCAGTTTGAGCCGGCGCGATAATGTACGTCTAGTCTGGCAATCAGCTCAAAAGCCGTCGCAGCCAGAGGATTGCTTTTACGGAATTTCTCTCTCTCTCTCTCTCTCTTCAATCTCGATTTTACCCCCAGGGCGCGAATAAACGTCCGAGTGAAAAAAGAGAGAGAGAGAGAGAGAGAGGAAAATAAAAGCATCCGTGAGAATGAAAATAGATTAATCAGGAAAGATATGAGGACAGGAGTCGCGTGTTGTACGAGAGCGAAGGGA
>NCVS01000196.1:7348-96246 GCA_003055095.1 Goniozus legneri | reverse complement strand
GTGGCGGGGTGTTAACCGCGACGACGAGGAGTTAATTGCGCTGTCACGGCCAGCCCCGGCACTCGATTCGAGGCCAATGCGCTCGTTTCGATCGCTCTCGCACTTTAAAATGGTAAAATAAGCGGCGATTTGCGCGAGTGTTAATTCTCAGGAGTGGAGGCGGAAAAAGAGATTCTAACGCAGGATGCGCCACGGAGAGGGGCCATTAACTCTAGATTACAGTGACGCGGTATTTACACAGCCCCAGGGCCGTAACGTAATACGCCGAGCTCCCCCTATGGAGATATATCTATACACGCCGTGGCAACTTTGGCTTTCCTGCTCTCTCTCTTCAGCACCCTCTCACCGCATCATCCCTATTTGCTCACCTATTCTAAGCTTCTGCTTTCTCTCTTCTTCCCTCCAGTGCCGACGAAATGTATCACTTCGGCCTCGTTTAATATCGTGGGATGTCAGGGAACACCGTATTCGACACCATTGTTCGCGCTCTCCTACATCGGATCACCGCTAAAATAATACCAGCTAATGGCTCTTGTCGTTCCCTCTATTTCTCTCGTCTGTACTACGAACCTGCGGACGGAATCGAGGATGTAATAATACAATACGAGATATAAAACTCGGTAGTACGAAACATTTTTTGCGAGAATAAATCAATTTTTCAATTTTCGACATCTTGAAACCTACTTCGCTCTACTGTTTTAATACAATTCGCTGAGAATTTCTCTTTTTCGGCTCGCAATTGCGTACACATAAGTCAGAAAAGGGGAAAGATTAAAAAATGAAATAGCGGGTAAAAAAATTTGGGTCGAGGAACATTGAGTAGAGTAATTTGCCGTTTTCTCCTCTCTGTCGTTCTCTTCTTTTTGAGGCGAAATTTTTATATTTGCGCGAGCTTTTCATTAACCCGCTCTCGCGTTAACCGTGCGGCCGCGCGCGGGCGACACGGCGTAGGTTAATAAGGGGTCGAAGAAGAGAATAAGAGAGAGAGAGAGAGAGAGAGAAAGAGACCTTTTAACTCTACACCGCCATCTCCCGTTTTTAGCTTCCCGCTGCTCCGTCACGCTCCCTCTCTTTTCCACTCTTGTCGTGGGTGGGGTGCGCGTGTTCGCTTAATTAATTATTTCCGCGACAAATACCCCAGCTTTATACGTACTCACCGAGAACAGCGAGTGAGCAGTGAGCGAGAGAAAAAGATCAAGAAATAAAACGCGACAATCTTTCCTCGGAATCGCAAAACCGATAACGCAAAATTGACACATCTTATTCTACTATAATTCTATAAATTTTTCGATGAATATAAAACTTTTTAAAATCCTCAAAGAACCTACCGTGGATTGTAAGGGATGAGGAAATATAAGTAGATTAAGAAATTATTCTTCGATTGCAACTTATACTAGTCTTTGTTGCTACAATTGATAGGCAGATCTTATCCACGCTCTCGTTTGACTTGTAACTCAATAGCATTCGCGCCACGGAACAATCGGCCTCGCGCACGCGGTGGGGAGTGGCTCCCAAAGAACCACCGAAATTTTATGCTCGAGGGCCGATTCGTGGGCTCATTTCTCCGATTACAATGCTCGAGGAGGGGGAGGGGAAGCGGGAAAAAGGGCAAAACCCTATCCCCATCGGTTGAAGGCTCGTGCCTAAAACAATATTGGACCCCGGTTTGCGTGAGCTTCAACCTCCGTACATCCATAACGCAACGTACATTAGATATTTATTCAAGGTCGGCCGACACGGCATCGCTCTATCCTCGTATAACTCGATGGAGTAATGTATTCGTGCGTGCACGTGAGCGTTGTAGGTGTTTGCGGATGTGTACGCCCGTCGAGTTGTTGGAGCTAAGTATCCTAAGCCCGTAGCCCCAGTGTTGACCCAGTTAATAGCCTCGTGTTTGATTTGACTACTGCCGTGTTCCATGTTCCGGTGTAACCAGTCGCGACTAAAAAACGAAACGTTAATTCGTGCGGAGACAACAATTTTTGTCGCTCACCTTTTTTTTTCAGCGTCTGCTCTGTTAGTCAGCTTTGAATATTTTATCACGAGGCATAATCGATCGGTAAATATAACTCGAGATTCTCTCCTTTCCCGTCTGGTTCCGCTCGTTTCGTTCCTCTTCCACTTTCTTTCTTTCTCCTTGAACGGATGCTGGCTATTGCTATTCAAATATTCGAAACTCTCTGCGTTTCGCGAAAGGGAAGATTTTAATAAAAATATTTACAGAGAAAACAATTGGGCGAATGGCGCGGAGTTTTTGCGATTCTCGCTTCCGCAGGTCGCTTAACTCGCAATTCTCGCTTGTCTGATATAAACTTTTACGATGACTCAATGCGATAGAATGGGTGTGGAAATTTAATCCAGCAAATTCAATGGCACTGTTTCATATTGAATATATTTATATAAACATTTAACACATTGTATATATATCTTACCTAGATTAAAATATGATTAGCTTGAATTAAAATATTTTATTTCATAACGTCGATCGCATTTACTTATTAGGTATAGTACTTGTGAAAACACAATCTTGATCCTTGCAACTAACAAGTCTGGCCAAACGTTTTCTGTACCTATAACGTTTCTTGGCTTTCATTCTTAAGTCCATATTATCCAATTGATCTTTATCTATCTTCAAATCGTATGATTCGATGAATTGCTGTAAGAGAAATATGAAATACATGTATTGTATCAACATACAGTTCATTTAAAATCTGAAACTTACATCATCGTCATCGAAAATACAGAAAACATCATTAATTTCAACACTTGGATTATTTTTTGCGAGATTAAGTTTCACTCGACGAATACAGCTAAATGTATTGTTAGCTGCGTCTTCACACTTGCAGTCTAAATCTCGTCTACAATGCTATAAATATAATAAATTCAACATGAATATTTATGGTTCATTTATTATTGAATATTTGAGAAGAAGTATATTTCTCCATTTAAACTATATTCAATTTGCAATACAGAACTTACAGAGAGATTGGAATCAAGATCAGAAGGACAATGTGATCTCTCGTTTGGACCGGCTTTTTCGCCTCTGTATTCAACTAGAACGCTTCTTTCATAGGGACGTTCTGATGCAATCAGTGATGTACCGTCAGACATCCGACTTCTACCGGCCATTGCCAAGATCGTTGAGAATAAATCGACGCTGCTGACAGCGTTAGTCACCGTACCCGGCGAAATACCCGGGCCTTTTATCAGTAGTGGTACTTTAATATCAGTCTCGTACGGTTGACGTTTATCAAGTGGCATACTGAATTGACCTGTTTTGCAGAAATTTTATTATTCATACTCTCGTAAATGATCTTGATCATTATTTTACCAATATGGTATCCATTGTCTGAAGTGAAGATGAAATATGTGTTCTTAACTACATCAATAGTTTCTGTTGCTTTATAAACATTAGAAACAAGTTCATCAACAGCAAGAAGAGTTTCCCAGCGACGTCTGTATGCCTCATCTAAAAGTGGCACAACATTGTTTGGAAGAGGATATGGTCCTCTTTGTACTAACCAATGTTTATCCTATAATATTAATCAACAATTCGCAATAAAGATAAATTATGATAATAAATTTACTAAATCATAAATTTTACCACTGGGTCTTCATTGAAACTTTGAGTTCTTTTTGCAATTTTATTTTGATAATCTTTGTAATGTCTAGATGCTGGTGTAAATGGTTCATGAGGCGCTGGTGGTGCTATTACCATAAGGAAGGGTTTGTCGATCGCTCTTCGATGTGTGATAAAGTTCACTGAATAATTAGCCTTAAATATTTGAAGTTATGATAATGACAAATATGAATTCTAGGATCATCTTATAGAATTTAACTTACAATAACATCAGTCAAGTAATCACTTGGAGTGTTGCCAAATTTCGTTCTACGCCCATTAACAGATAAAGTATAATCGTAATATTTTGAATTACCTATTAATCCATACCAATTATCCCAACCTGGTGGAACTTTGGCAGCTGTGTTAGGTGATCCATTGTCATACTATATTGATAAGGATAATAAAAATACATTTCTTATGATCTAATAACAATATAGAAAGAATTATCATTATCAAAGATGAACCTGATTCATGTACTTCCCAGCGTAGAATGTTTCATAACCATTATTTCGCAATTCTGTGGCAAATGTATTTTTCTCTGGCCCATTACGCCAATCTTGTCCATAACAATTACCTTCAACAGAGTTGTTGAAAACCTTATGATTGTGCATATATCTACCAGTTAAAATAGATGCTCTATTAGGACAACAGATAGGCGACGCTACAAACTGAATCAGATATGAATATAAATAAATAACCATGAGTTTTTCAATTATTTAACATAGTAAAAAATACAAAACTTACACAATTTGTAAATGTTAAACCTGGACTCCCAATGAGACCAATAGTATTACTCAATGGCACCTACGTATAATAAAATAAAAATAATGATCATGTATTTTATTTCAGCCCAAATATATTTTCATAAGCAGAAAATAGTTATATTTATAATTATTTAAATTAACATTTATTAATATGATTGTTGAAAGATAAAGATTATTATTATTATTATTTCTTTACCATGCCATCCAATTCAGAATCCAAATCATCCGCTATAAACATAATAATGTTATGCGATGCATTTGCAAAATTCAATATGACTGAATATAATCCAAGAGCGTAAATTAGATAGCGCATTTTTAAGAAAAATCGCTAATACCTTGATTAAGATAATATTCACAAGCTAAGAGCTCGTCGTTTAAGCAAATGAGTCAATGATTATACAGTAGCTTCTATTTTCACAATAAAGGTTCACATTATGCGGGAATTCCTAGAATTGGGAAATGTAGCGACTATTTTCACTACCAACTTCATATGTAACAGTTGTACCAATTGCATGACGACAAAGTCAAATATGACTGACGTAATCATCGTGTGTGTTCGCCTTCGCTACTAAATCCCGAGTGTCGCGTGTCAGCGACTGGCCAACCAGCGAATAGCCGTATATGCTCGTGTATTCTCAATTGTCGCTCACATGTGTCGGTTGTGCGGTTGAACATATTTTTCTATTTATTGCGTTTATTTATTAACTTATATACGTTTCAACAATGCTCTGTTTTTCAAACAAAGATAACCCAAGCACTTTGAAGCTGTTTATCGGGTGTAAATTGAATAAGATACCCATCAAACTTCATGATGTACTCCAAATGAGTGGTGAGTCTCCTAACCTGTATCCTACTAATGGTATTGCATTCTGAAAGATCCAAAAATATTCTTTGCCTAAATTCTCAAAAAAGATATAATTGATACTGAAGAGGTTATTAATACGTTTCTAAAATTTATTAAAACCTAGGTGTTCTTTTATTTATAATTAGCTACTCCATTGGCCCGCTATCCATTATTGAAAATATATACAAGTGCAGACGAAGATGAACTCCCAATAGAAATATTCAGCACCAGTGCAGCATTACAGTACATGCAACCTCCATCTGAAGAACACGCTGTTACGATTAAACAGTGGTTAGAATGGGAAAGTACGCAGCTACAGGTAAAGCAATATTTAAATGTCAATCAAAACACACTAATTGGTGATATCTCATACTTGATAATTTTGTAGCCTGCAATTATTCATTATGCAAATACAGGAGTATACAAAGCATCTCATAAATTATGTTTAAGTAATCTATTGAACGAACTGAATTCAGCGGTCAAAGACACTAAGTACTTAATTAAGGTTTGTTGTTATATTGCAACTTATACTATAACATACCAATTAATACGAATCATTTTAAAGAATATTTTTAATTGCCCATCAGAATACTGATAAAATATCCATAGCAGATGTTTCAATTTGGACAATTATTTGGTCAACTGTTTTAGCTATGGATATTGCTAAAGAGATAACAGCAGACTACCCACATATCAAAGAATGGGTAGCAAATATTGAAGCACTGCCAGAAGTTCAAGTATAAAATAGTACTATAAATTATTGATGACTATACATGAAAAATATTATTCTACAAAGAAATATTTTTCTACAGGCATCAATACAAAGGTATAATGTAGAAAGGGGTATTAAGGCGATTAATAGTATTCAAGCTGCATCTTGGTTCCCAACAAATCCAGCATTTCCTTCTAAATCAAGTAAATCTGGTACTTGCGATGTACTAAATAGTCCAACAAAAGAGAAAGAGCCTGATTCTGTGAGTACAGAAGAATTGCAAACTGTTGGCAATAATTGGGCCACCAAATCTTATTCACAATTGAAAAATCAATCTTATCCAGTGTAAATATATTATTTTTTATTAAATTGATAAAATTTGAAACAATTGATCGAAATTTGTACTTTTGTTCTTTTTAAATTTTAGCTTACCTAAAAAAGGTGAAAGAAATATTCTAGTAACATCAGCTTTACCATACGTTAATAACGTACCGCATTTAGGCAATATTATTGGTTGTGTATTATCTGCAGATATCTTTGCCAGGTTTGTCATAGAGATGATGATGATTTTAATATCATACTTTTAATTATTTTCATCAACAATAATCTTTCTTCATCTAGATACTGTCGACAGAGAAATTACAATACCCTTTACATTAGTGGTACCGATGAGTACGGCACCGCTACTGAAGCTAAAGCCCTGGAAGAGAAAATGACACCCCAACAAATTTGTGACAAATTCTTTAGCATACATAATGACATATATCGTTGGTTTGGAATAGGGTTCGATTACTTTGGACGTACCACAACTCCAGAACAAACTGAGTACGAATATTTACTCTAATAAAATTTTTTAAACTGTGAAATTTCTAATAAAACTACATATAAATTTTTTAGAATCGTTCAAACATTTTTCAAGAGAATACAATCTCAAGGATATATCCTGAGTGAATCAGTGGATCAGCTATTATGCGAGGCCTGCGATAGATTTTTAGCTGACAGATTCGTCGAGGGCACGTGTCCACGATGTAAATATGACGATGCACGTGGAGATCAGTGCGACGGTTGTGGTCATCTTGTGAATGCCACCGAGCTCATAAATCCAAGGTGTAAAGTGTGTAACAGTCGGCCAATTGTCAAGCAGTCCAGACAGTTCTTCTTGGATCTTCCCAAGGTAGATTCTTTTATTATTAAATCCATAGGAATACTATTTAGAAATAAACTTAATTTATTAGAGAAGTATACGAATCATTTAACATGAAAAATAATTTAATTTTCAGTTAGAAGAAAAATTAAAGAAATGGTCGCCAACAGTTGAGAAAGGTTGGACGCCTGTGGCGAGACAAGTTACACGAGCCTGGCTTCGTGATGGTCTCAAGCCCAGGTGCATTACTAGAGATCTGAAATGGGGAATACCAGTACCTGCTGAAGGCTTTGAAAGTAAGGTCTTTTACGTGTGGTTTGACGCACCATTCGGTTATGTCAGTATTACGAAACGCTATACCGATCAGTACGGTCAATGGTGGATGCCCAAGAGCGATGTCAAGGTCGATCTCTACCAGTTCATGGCTAAGGATAACGTACCCTTCCACGCTATCATGTTCCCGGCCTGTTTAATGGCAGCCGATCTCAATTGTACGTTAATCAAGCATTTAATGGCAACTGGTACGGAAAATTTTCACATGTAAACTCAAAAATCATATATAATTATTATTGCATCGTATTATAATATTATAATATGATAGTATAGTATTTAGTATAATCGTATGAATTAAAATGATTTGCCTCTTACAGAATACTTGAACTACGAGGACACGAAATTCTCTAAATCAAGAGGTATCGGTGTATTTGGTACAGACGCAAGAGATACAGGAATACCGGCAGATGTTTGGCGTTTCTATTTGGCTTACATCAGACCGGAAAGCCAGGACTCGAATTTCAATTGGGTGGATTTAGCCACTAAAAACAACAGCGAATTGTTGAACAATCTCGGTAACTTCGTAAATCGGTAAGTAATCACGAAATTCATATAATTAGACAATCAACTTTTCATATGTCAACTCAATTTTCAGGGCTCTGACTTTCGCAGAAAAGTTCTTTGACGCGAAAATACCAGAAATGCACATCCAAGAGGACGATTTAACGTTGCTAGCGTTGTGTCAGCGCGAACTGACTTCGTACGTTAACAATTTGGAGCAGGCCAAGCTCAGAGATGCGCTGAAACACGTACTTATGATTTCAAAGCACGGCAATCAGTATATGCAATCGCAACAACCATGGGTTAAAGTTAAGGGTGACGAAGATAGCAAGTAAGTAAATTCGAGTACGCGATAATAATTTTCTTTCAACGATAATATCGTAAGTTCATCGAATATCTCTATTTTTAATAGGAGGAAGGCCGGTACAGTTATCGGAATATGTTGCAATTTGGCGTACTTGCTCTCGGCACTGCTGGCACCGTTCATGCCCGCTACGGCACGCGAATTGCGTTCGCAATTGGGATTAGATGCGGGCAATTATGGTTACATACCGGATGAGATCGTTACTATGCTCCCAGCAGGTCATAAAATCGGTAAACCGAAACCCTTGTTCTCGAAAATCGAAGATAGTCAGGTCGAGTTGTTGAGACAAAAATACGCCGGCAGACAAGATTCTCCTTCGAATAGCAAATCTGAACCAGAGCCAGTTAAAGCCGTGGAAGCTAATTATACAAACGCTGCGGAATTGGAAGCTGCTATATTGAAACAAGTACGTTTCGTACTTTGCATTTGAGAGATTTAGATTAATTTATCAGAAAATAAACGAGTTTTATGGAAAATCGTTTGAATTAAAACAATGTTTATTTTATCAGGGTCTACTGGTCCGAGATCTGAAAGCTAAGCAAGAGAAGAGTGTTTGGCAACCACAGGTTCAGATACTCTTGAATTTAAAAAAAAAACTCGCTGAACTTACCGGGATTGCCCAACCGGAAGCCAAAAACAATAAGAAGCCGATAAGCGTTGCGCAACAAAACGGCGATGTGGCTCCTAAGAAGGTATGTATAAATAATTTACAAGTAGTTGATTTAATTATTTACTTATACAGAAATTTATTTGTGCAGACAAAAGAGAACAAAACTAGAACCGACGCAACTTCCAAGTCGACGAAAAATTCCACCGACTCATCCGTTTCAGTCGCTAATGACAAAAAATCGAAAAAGAAGAAATGAGCGTAATCTCATGCAATAACGACATATAATTTATTTGTGCAACCCGGTGAAAAAAGAGAAAAATAAAATTTGCATGTAATGTATCTCGACTTATAGCACTAATTGACAAAAAAATAATTTTTTATCCCATATTTAGACCATTTGTCTGAATTTCAATTTGATCTTTCTCAACGTGAATCGTTTCTTCAATTTCATCAACTGAAATATTATCATTTCCGCAATGAAGAATAAAAACGATAGAATGAAACCGACAGACAAGAGGATTAGGATTGGTGCTACGTCATAAATTGTAATCGACTCAATTCCGAGCTCTTTACGATCGCAATATGGTGTTCTTGATCTCCAGCGAGTAAGCTGACGTTTACGCAAGCCAGCACTGAACGTTCTTAATAAGCCAATCTTGGAGATTTCAAGAAATTGTTCATTTTTGGTTGTATAAAATGAGACCTCAGATGGTTCTAGAAGATGAATTTCGTTGAGCCGACAAATAGTTTTACTATCCATCAAACGCTCCACGGAAGGATATGCATCATTCGGATCAGTGTGAAACGCAAAATCACCATTTTTGACTCGTCGAACGCCGTCATCAAGTAAAAAAAATTTTTTGTTCTCCGGTACTTGGTTCCAGTATTTTCGGAAGTACTGCACTTCCCATTTGGGATCCTAAAAAATTGTAACATTACCATACTATACATCAAATTCAGTAGAATATTAATGTAAAGAATAATTGAAATACAAGGTACTTGGATCAAAAAACTGAAGAATATAGACTTAGATGAGCCAAGTTTAACATTGCTTTTGATTAATGTGTACAGAGAATCGTTAAACTTATCCAATGGCTCATGAATTCGTGCTGAAACTATCGAAGCACCATAAAAATTATATAGGAGTAAACCGAATACCATTATGCTGAGGAAAATTATCCTACTAGCCCATTTTTTTGAACACGATGCCATTCCTGAAGTAATGATTTATCGAAACAATTGAGAATTGAATAATTTTGTAAATATTTTCAATATTACCTTGTTGGCATAAAGATCCAAAAGTAACGAAAATTGTATTTTCAAAAGTGGAGAGTACATCGGGTTCTCGTTCACCCTCGATTTTAACTATGATCGAAAAAATAATAGCTAACCAAATACTAAAAAAAAATAGTGCATACCAAGAATTATTCGTCATAGGACGGAAAATTTTCTCCATTTTTAATTCAGTCGATGGTGAAAGACGTAGAAAGAAGCAAGACCTGTGGAAAACAAAACAATGAAATAAGAATTTTCCCAATGTAATATCAATTTTGTCACCTCAGAGGCCACGCTTGTATTACTATACGTGCAATACGTAATCTCTCTTGTGTTGCTACCATCAAGTTGTACCCAAAATCAATACTAATAGTAGTTAAATTGCCCATCACTGGACCATTTCTGTCATTTTTTGGCCAAACGTTATATTCTCTCACATCTGCACTAAAATTATTGAAAATTTATATTTAAAAATTTATGAATTATATTTATCTTACGTCATATTGTACATGTCGAGCATGTGAGTTATTAAGGCATAACCGAATTTGGCTGAGCTGTCCAAATTTCGATTTTTCTCATTTTGCAAATAAATCGAGAGAGACATGTTTGTTGGTCTAAATGCAATCTGCAACATAGAGGAACCACTGAATTATTTTTATCGATATTTTTTTTATTTAATTTTAATCGGCATATAATGTTATATTTTTCAAAATTTCATTTTACTTTTATTTATTAATAAAGTTAGGAGATAAATAATCTTACCAAACTTCCAATATTTACTTTCATTCCATGAAAATTCCGTCTTCTAATTAAAAATGAATCTCTCAATGTGACATTCAATCCATCCTTTAGGGTCCATGATCCGAGTAGCGCTATTTTCGTTAAACCGCCTCGGTATTTGCAAGGATTGTAGACGTCGAATAAAGTTGTGATTTTGTTAGATTGCGTGGCAATAACAAAGTCAGTTTCAAAATTGAACGAACTGTCGTTCAGTATACTTGCGGAGTATGTTAAATTTGGTGCCAGTATTAGCCAATTATAAGCATAATTATACATCCGTAAATTCGAAGACTGTAATTTTTTTTAATAAGCATGAAAATAAATATTTTTATTTGACTATACCTCATGAAAAATTTCGACCACATCATGCCCTGGGCAGCGTTCATCGAGAAAAATTCCTAATCTACCAGATGGACATGCAAGAAAATCCAGAACAGTGTATCTTGAAATTGGCTCTTTTATTGAAACTTTAATGCCTACTTTATTCATCATTTTTATCAAATCGATGTCCTCTGAAACGAAACACAACAAATGATATCAAGTTCGTTCAATATTCATTTTGACATAGTTTGTTATAAAAATAATTATTATACCAGTTTCATTATTACAAGAGAAGCCCACTATACTTTTTATATTCTTATGTATAAAATAGTCTCGAATGAACATACTGTCAAGCGCTACTACGAGGCAGACGCATTCTAGAGCTAACAGAAGTTCATATAATAGCATTCTGTTATAGATCATTCGATAGGAAGAACTCTATCGCGTTCTCCTATTACGGTGTCATAGAAATCTGAAAGGTGTACCGTCTCTTATTACAAAAAATCAATCTTCGATCAATATGATAGCAATTTGGCGCTATATTTTTGTCATTATTTTGTCAACTTGAGAAAACTCAATAGACTATAAAGATTTTTTTAGAAACTAATACTATTGATGAATACCAGAAATTAATTTGATATTTTAAAACTCAACAAAATTTTTATATAGATTACTATCAAATACAATATTACGAATACAAATATTATCAATTCATTTTCTCATGAACAGAAGTTTTATTATGTCTGTATTACAGAAAAAACTTATTCTATACGAAAAATTCATTCAATCTAGTTGAATTTATAACAAATAGTCATTTTTCAAATCGATGGTCCAAATTTATTTCTCTCTATTACATACTGATCCCTTAATCTCTTTGTGCGAAAAATCAACACTTCAGTGACAAAGAAAAATAATGACAGACTAAAACCAGCACACAAAAGAGTTAACATGGGTGCCACGTCGTATATGGTAATCGCTTCGACGCCGAGTGCATCGAGATTGCAGTAGGGTGTTCTTGATTTCCACCGAATAAGCTGACGTTTTCTCAGTCCTGCGCTGAACGTTCTCAGCAGGCCGATTTTCGCAATTTCGACAAACTGTTCGTTCTTGGTGGTAAAATAAGTCACCATTATTGGACGTAACAGATGAATTTCACTAAGCCGACAAATGGTCTGATCGTCTAGCATTCGTTCCATCAGTGGATAAGCGTCATTCGGATCGGAATGAAAAGCAAAATCACCGAGTCCAACTTTGCGAACACCTTCAGCGATGGGTAAGAATTGCTTGTTTTCGGATAATTTGTTCCAGTGTCTCCTAAAATACTGCACTTCCCATTTTGGATCCTATAAAATTTTATTTTTATTTATTTATTCATTTTTGATTAATTATTATGAGTTAAATGTCTTATAGAATCGCTATATTACTTGAATCAAAACATTGAAGAAAAGTGTCTTGGCTGATGCCATTTGAAGATTACTCTTAACTAGAGAATAAAGAGAGTCATTGAATCTTTCAAGAGGTTCGTGGACTCGTGCTGAAACTATCGCAGCTCCATAGTAATTGTACAGTAATAGACCAAACATCATAATATTCAGAAATGCTATTCTACTGGCTAAATTATTAGAGCATGATGACACCCCTAAAAGAATAAATTGGTGAAAATTTGTGATTTTTAATTTATAATTTAAATGAATACCTTGTTGACAAAGCGATCCAAAAGTAACAAGTAGAGGGCTGCCATAATTTATAAATTCTCTGATTTCTCGAGTGCGTTCAATTTTTAATATTATTGAAAAAATAAAAGCGCAGAAAACGGTCGACAATCCAATAGCGAACCAGGAATTTCTCGACATG
Source organism: Goniozus legneri (assembly GCA_003055095.1). Lineage (NCBI taxonomy): Eukaryota > Metazoa > Arthropoda > Insecta > Hymenoptera > Bethylidae > Goniozus > Goniozus legneri. The sequence goes on along the minus strand of NCVS01000196.1, from coordinate 83,122 downwards.
GGAAGCAAAATTTTTTCCATTTTTAACTTTTTTGGTGGCAACATACGTAGAAAAAAACAGGACCTGTGAAGCGATTCATATAAATTCGAAAAAACCACTTTTTTTAAAATTAAGTTTATCACCTCAAAGGCCAAGCTTGTAATAATAAACGTGCGGCCTTACACCTCTCTTTCGTTGGCACCATCAAGTTGTACCCAAAATCGATATTACCAACTGACAGATTGTCAATAACTGGACCATTTTTACTATGTTTTTCCCAAACGGTAAATTCTTTGACTTCAGCACTAAAATTGTTAAAGTTTTACATCTGGAAAATTGAAGATTAAATTTCTTATTTACGTCATATTGTATATATCCAGAATATGAGACAACAAAGCATAACCAAATTTTGCTACACTGTCCAAATGCCGAGTATTCTCATCATCCAAAAAATCGGTAAGAGTCATGTTAGGTGGCCTGTATCCGATCTTCAAAAAACGTTTTTTAACTTTCTGTTTATATTACAACGTATTTGAAAAATTTTAATAAATTCACCAGGCTCCCCATTCCTATTCTCATTCCATGAAAATTTCTTCTTCTGATGAAAAACGAGTCTTTAAGTGCAATATTAAATCCATCTGTTAAGGTCCATGATCCAAGAAATGTTATATTTGTCAATCCACCTCGATATTTGCAGGGATTGTAGACGTCGAATAGCGTAATCATTTCGTCAGATTTTGTGGCAATGACAAAGTCAGTTTCAAAACTGAATGCACTGTCGTTCAATATACTCGCAGAGAAAGTCAAATTTGGTGCCAATATCAGCCAATTATAACCATAATTGTACATCCGTTGGTCCGAAGACTGTAAAAATTGTTTCCTTTAATAAATAATTTTAATTGTTATGATCACTTCACCTCATTGAAAATCTTGATCACGTCATGCCCCGAGCAACGCACGTCCAAAAAAATTCCTAATTTACCAGATTCGCGTGCGAGGAAATCCAGAACTGTGTAGTTTGATTGCGACTCTTTGATCGATACTTTGATGCCTACGTCATTCATTAATCTCACTAAATTAGAGTCATCTGGAACATAAAATTTCGATATAGTTTAAATTTTCAAAAAATTTATAATTTTAATAATATACCATTCTCATTATTGCAAGAGAAGCCTGCAATAGTTTTTACTTTTTTATGTAAAAAATAATCACGTATAAATATACTATCTTGTGCTACGACAAGCCAAATTAGTTCTAAAAGCAATATAATACCGTGTAATAACATTTTAATGTGTGTTCTCTGACGCAAAAAATTCTATTCTGTTGCTTTATTTGGACGTAAGTGAAGATGTCAGTTTAAATTTACCTATAGCCGTGGAGATTTCTATAACTTCATATACATTCTGTATTTCTCATGAATAAAATCAATCTACGATCAATCAATCGTCTCTTGAGCCATTTTTTCCTTATTATATTATCAACTTTGAAGGCTTATAAACAAATGGGATAAATAGGTTTTAAATCATTACGGAAAATTCAAGAATTCATTATATTATAAAATAATTCTAACATTGAATGCTCTGCAAAAATTTGGTTGATAATTAAAAATAATTATTATGCCATTTCATTACTCAGAAAAAAACCTATCATACTTGTGACATTTTTGTATATAAATTTGCGTTATCCAGAGCTGTGAGACCAGCCAGAAAAGTTTTAGAGCAAATTACATTCCGTGATATAACATCTTGATGTTGATCTCTCGTCCGACAGGAAAATCTTTATTATTTTGCTCAATTCGAATGTCAATTTTAATACAAAATTATACATATATAATCGTGATTGTATTTGATTTTTGAATCGCACCTCAATCGATAAATTGAGTCAGTTCCTTTGTGTCACAATTTGATTGTCATTTCGTCACACAAAGAGCCTTGGAAAAAATAGTTTTTCGACAGTTACTCTGAATCTGAAAAAATCAATTAATCGATGAAACGAATTATAGAACCATAAATTAATAACTCATGTCAGTAATATCGATTGTAGAGTAGAGAAAAATAGAGCAAACGAATTACGATTTGATTTTTCATGAGCATCAACTCTGACATGAGCAGGGATAATAGATGCTATACAAATTGCATTCTGGTTGATCGATATTCGGTACAGAAATACCGACAGTAAAAAAGGATATGATTGATAAAGAGTTAAATATTCAAAGATTAAATTAAATTTTATTTTATTCGGTGAAAAACTATTATAAATAGATTAAATTACCTTTAAAAATATAAAGAAGCTTATTGAGTACAGGATTTCAATTTTAATTTATTTCAATAATTTCCTCAGTGAAATTTTTTTGTGCATTTGTTTTCTTCGTCTGATCCGATGTGAACATCTTGCTAATATCCTCCATATACAACGTCTTACATAGTCCGAGTGGAAAACCACCAACTCGAAAATTAGAATAACAGACGAACCGACAAAACCAGCCAGCAGGAAGGAAAATATAGGAGATACTTCGTAAAAGGGAATCGGTTCGATATCGAGGAGATCGCGATTGCAAAACGGTATACGTGCTGTGTAACGAGTCAATTGACGATGGCGTATACCATTACTGAAAGTACGCAGCAAACCTATTTTTGCTATTTCATGAAATTGCCGATTTTTATTGGTGTAAAATGCAGTTATTAATGGACGTAACAGATGAATTTCAGTAAGCTGACAAATCATTCGTTCGTCGAAATATCGCTCTATAATCGGATAGGCGTCGTTGGGGTCAGCGTGATAGGCAAAATTGCCATAACTTGCTAATTTCATTCCGTCATCCAACATGAAAAATTTTTTCTCGTCAGAAATCGTGGACCAGTGTTTGCTAAAATATTGAACATCGTTATCAGGATTCTGGAAATAAATTTTTATTTTCATTTCGCGAGCTCTAAAGATTTAATTTAAAAATTGTGATGAACCTTAAGCAAGAAGTCGAAAAAAAGCGATCTGGCAGCTCCCAATTGGAGTTTCGAATCGACTAGTGTGTATAAAGAATCGTTCAGCTTGTCAAATGGTTCGTGCGACCGCGCCGATACAATAGCTGCTCCGTAGTAATTATACACCAGTAAACCAAATACCGATATGCTTAAAAATGCTATTCTACTGCCATTTTGTTCTGAGGTCGATGATACACCTAAAAATTACAATTTTGCAAACGATTTTCTCTTTACTTGTTATCAAATCAGATTCCGATACTTGATATTAACCTTGTTGGCAAAGTGATCCAAATACAACGAGAACTGCATCGCCATAATGTTTCTCGTCTTCAGGAACACGTTTACGCTCAATTTTCAAAATGAATGAGAACATTACTACTGCGATCGCTGAGCAAACGCAAACCATGTACCAGGAATGAATTTCCAGTGGACGGAAAATTTTGTCTACCCGTAGGTCTGTAAATGGCAGTGTGCGAAATATGAAGCACGTTCTAAAAAAAAGTTGATTATTAATTTATTATTCTCTACTCACGAATTGCGATTATACTGATAAACATATTTCCATTTACCGTAACGGCCATGCAGGCAAGATCATTTCCGCCAAAAGAGATCTCTGAATTGATGGTATCAACGGATTAAATGCAAAATCGATATTCAAATTCATCAAGTTCCTTATCATTGGTCCGATTTTATCGGTTTTATCCCAACGCGAGAATTCCATAAGAACAATGCTAAATTAGACATAGTTATAAAATTTTCAACCCAATAGGTAAATTTAAATAAAATTGACATACGTAATGTTGAACATATCCATAACGTGCGTCATTAAAATATAACCGAATTTTGCGACACCGTCTAGATGTCCTCCTTTTTCGCCGAGTAAATATTCATGTATCGTCATATCATCGGGTCGATTCCCAACCTTTCATGAAATTTTTTCCCATTCTTAAATTGAAATTTTGTAGTTGTTATCACATGCAAGATAAGAAATTCACCAAACCGCCCAAGTAGAGTTTCATCCCATGAAAGTTTCTCCTTCTCACAATGAATGAATCTTTCAATATAACGTGTAACCTGTTTTTCATTGACCAAGTTCCATAGAGAGTTACATTCATTTTACCACCTCTGTATTTGCATGGATTATAAACATCGTACATCTCGACGATTCTTCCAAACTGAACGGCTACCACTAAATCCGTTTCAAAGCTATACGAAGTGTCGTTCAATATACTTATTGGATACGTTAAATTCGGTGCCAATATTAACCAATTATACGCGTAATCATACATCCTCTCTATTGAACTCTAAAACAGAATATTTATCTCTTTAAAAAATTACTAAAATTCAAATTACGTCTTACCTGGTAGAAAATTTTAATCGCGTCGTGATCGTGACATCGCAAGTCTAAGAAAACTCCAAGTCTTGAGGAATCGCGAACAAGGAAATCTAGAATTCTGTAACTCGATCCAGGACCCTTGATCGACATTTTTATGCCGTTCTTGTTCATCCTCTTAATAAAATTGACATCATCTGCAAAAATATCACAATAGAATACGATTTTTGATCATTTGCTCAAACTTCTGTACCAGTAATGTTATCACAGGAAAATCCAACTAATATTCTAATCCTTTTGTGCAGAAAAAAATCCTCAACGAAGTTTCTATCTTGAGCTACGAGAATCGAGAAAAATTGTATCGCGAGAAAAATACGAACAAGAAACATCTTGTTGTGAATTGTGCGATAGAGCGAATAATGGAATGTTTATTCTTTATGAGTACTGGTTCTTAAGTGATTTGAGGTAAGTAGCGAGTATCGTTTTCGACGTCAATCTTGCGTCAGATGACGATTACTGTGCATGCAAATTGAAAATCTAGACGGATCATGAGGAATAATATTCAAGTTCTGTGAATTCACACAGAAAAACATTACAACTGTGAAACATATAAAAAAATTGTAAAATTTATTTAAATATCCGACCATCTGTGCCTCTGATGTTTAATTTAAAAATTTGAAAGAAATAAGTCGCTGTCAATATCAAGTAACTCTATTGATTGATCTTGAATTAATTTGCTACGATTATGAGTATTATACGAATGAAGTATCAATATTTCAACGAAGAGAATTATAAACGACGTGATAACACCAGATATAAAAAGCATCAATATTGGCGCCATCTCATATATCGTGATCGGTTCAACGCTTAATGCATCTAAATTGCAAAATGGTGTCCGTGATTTCCAACGAATAATTTGTCGTTTTCGTAAACCGGCACTCCACGTGCGCAAATAGCCGATTTTAGCAATTTCCAGAAATTGCTTATTCTTCGTTGTGAAATAAGTAACGGTGAGTGGACGAAGAAGGTGAACTTCGGTTAGTTGACAAATCATTAAATCGTCAAAATAATGTTCAATTAACGGATAGGCGTCATTTGGGTCGGTATGGTAAGCAAATCCACCTTGTCCAACTTTTTGTATTCCAATATCAAGATCGATAAATCTCTTCGACTCAGGAATCGTTTGCCAAAATTTTTTCAAATACTGTACCTCCCAGTTTGGATTCTACAATAAAAGAGAATTAAAAAATGAAAGTTATTGAATTGTGTAAAATTTTTTTACCTGAAGCAAAAGATAAAAAAATAATGATTTTGCAGCTGCGAGCTCAAATTTGCTGTTCACTAGCGCGAAGAGCGAATCATTCAATTTGTCCATCGGTTCATGAAGCCTCGCTGAAACTATTGCAGCTCCGTAATAATTATACATCAATAGGCCAAATATTAATATGTGCAAATAAGTTATTCTACTAGCCCATTTTTTTGAACATTTTTCAACGCCTAATATGTGATTGATAATAATTAGTGATAATAGTAATAAGTATAATTAAATATAACAGCGTACTCACCCTGCTGACACAGCGAACCAAAAATGACCAAAACAGGATTACCATAATTAATTGATTCGTGATAGTCTCGTTCACGTTCGATTTTCAAAATAAATGAGAAAATAATTACGATGATAATTAAAATAGCACCAATAGCGTACCACGAATCGTTGCCCAAAGGTCGAAATATTTTATTCATTCTCAACTTGGTCGACGGCATTGTACGAAAGAAGAAACACGATCTAATGAAATTTAAAAATATCAATCATTATATAATTTTTTTTAATCATAGCCGATTACCGTAGTGGAAATGCTGGCATGATGACTTGTACAATAGAAAATCGTTCTGCAGTCGGTAACATTGGATTGCATCCGAAATCGATAGTAAGGGTGGACAAATTACCAATCACTGGACCGTTCTTATCGTTTTTCTCCCAGCGTATGAATTCCGAGATATTAGAACTTTAAATGTTCAATAGATGTTAGAGAGAAAAAATCAAATAATTAAAATTAGACGTACGTGAGATTAAACATATCCAGAATATGAATCAGCAATGAATAACCGAATTTTGTTAAGCTATCTTTCTTATTGGTATCATCGGTCAAATAATCGAGCAAACGTTTCTCCGGTGGCCTATGACCAATCTATAATAAAAATAAAAATCAAATATTAATTTTAGATAGTATTCCACATTCTTGAAAATAAAATAATCAAACTTACCAATCCACCCATATTCAATCTCATTCCATGAAAATTCCGTCTTTTCTCAGAAAGCTTATGACCCATTGTGATATTTATTCCTCTTTTTTCAGTCCAGATTCCCAGCATCGTTATGTTTATAGAACCTCCTCTATATTTGCATGGATTGTAAATATCATACAATTGCACAAGTCTATTCAGAGATAAGGAAATAACAAAATCAGTTTCAAAATTGAAAGCACTGTCATTCAATACACTGACTGCATATGTGAGATCGTGTGAGATTATTAACCAACTGTATGCATAATCGTACATTCGATGAGCTGAGGACTAAAATGTATTGTTACTAATAGTAATATAATTATGTGAATTTTTTATACCTCATAAAAAATTTTCAAAGTATCATGACCCCTGCAACTCATATCCAAAAACACTCCCAATTTGTTGATCTCGCATGTTAACAAATCTGAAATATTATACTCGGAATATGGTTCTTTAATCATCATCTTGATATCCACTTTATTCATTATTCGTATTAAATCAAAGTTGTCTAAAAAAATGTTTATATTAAAAATTCAGAAATGTATATATTCACGAAATAGTTTTCTTCTACTTTACCATTAAAATCATTGCAAGAGAAACCAACAACGCTTTTTATATTTTTGTATAAAAAGTAATCGCGAATGAAGTTATTATTCTGCGACATAACCATCCAAAATAGCTGCGATACAATGAGTATACCATATAGAAGCATTCCTGTATCGATTGTGCAGTGGAATGAATCATAGAACGAGTTTTGCCCTACACTGCATATGAAGTCATGTCAAATTTGACATGCTTCTAACGTGACATGGTATAAACGATCTTACATGTCGTATTATTTTGACAAATTCTTTCATGTATAGTAGGAAAAATATCGCAGAAATGATGGGTCTTGAATTTAGAAAGTAATCCTCATTTTATTAAACTCAAAAATTTTGCGTAATATTTATGAGAGTATATAAAATATTTTTTTTTCATTCTAGTAACTTTAAACAATACAAAATAAATTTTTTGAATATCAAATGATCTAGAATATAATAAATTGAACTAATTACTTATTTAACATACCATCCACTACATGCTTCGCTATTTTTTCATTCGCTTGTTATCTACATATTTCTAATTAATTCTATGTCATTAATACCCTTTTGAATACTTTAATATGATTCTCTAAACGAGGAAAGTAAAATACTATTACTTCACCGATTAAAATTAAAATTGATGCAGCAAAACCAGTGCACCACAGAACCAATATAGGAGCGACTTCATAGATCGTAATTGGTTCAACGGTACGTGAACTAAAATCGCAGTATGGCTTTCTTGACTTCCATCGTATTAACTCGCGCTTCAACAATCCAGCACTCCAAACACGCAAAAGACCGATCTTAGCAATTTCGTGAAACTGTTTGTTTTTAGTAGTGAAGATCGCGCACAGTACGGGATGCAGCAAATGAATTTCAGTAAGCTGACAAGTGGAAACATCATCGAAATAGTTTTCAAAGAACGGATAGGCCTCATCTGGATCTGAGTGGAAAGCAAAATTACCTTCCTTTACACGTTGTATTCCATCGATCATATTGATAAATCTCTGAGATTCAGGAATCCTATTCCAGTGTTTTCTGAAATATTGAACTTCCCAATTCGGATCCTAAAAATGGCATACAACACATTTTTATTAACATAAAATTAAAGAATTTCGATTGTACACAATACTAACCTGTAAGAGGTAATCGAAAAATAATAATTTGTTAGCTGCCATTTTCAAATTGCTGTTTACTAATGTGTACAACGAATCATTCAATTTCTCAATCGGTTCGTGCAATCTTGCCGACACTATAGCAGCTCCATAATAATTATAAAGTAATAAACCAAATATCAATATATGCAGATAAGCTATCCTGCTGGCTATTTTACTCCAACATGTAGCTACACCTTCAAAAATAAAGTTTTATATATTAGAATATTTTTTCTATTGAATTTTAAAGTGAAAATCTTACCCTGTTGGCATAACGATCCAAAAGTGGCGAGTGCTGCATCCCCGTAATTTGCATCGTCACTCTGCTGACCTGAATATTCGATTCTCGTTACGATCGAAAAAATAGAAATTGCAATCGCCGTACAGATTACAGTCAAGATCCATGATTCTGGAGCTAATGGGCGAAGTATTTTTCCCATTTTTAATTTGGTCGAAGGTAACGCACGAACAAAGAAACACGTTCTGTAATTTAAAATACAAATGTGAAGATGTAAATGTGAAATCACTCAAATTTACCTCAATGGCCAAACTTCTGCAATGACTTGCGCGATGGAGAATCTTTCCATTGTTGGTATTAGCGGTGTATAACCGAAATCAATTTTTGCTAAAATCAAATTATCAACCACGGGTCCATCTCTGTCATTTTTATCCCAAACTGGGTACTCTATGATGTTGGTACTGTTAATATGAAATATAATTTTCTTTGGTTAGAAATCAATACTTTTGGCGATAAAAAAAATTTTATAACAATTTGTGAAGAAACAAACGTTAAATTAAATATATCCAACACGTGTGACAGCAGCAGATATCCAAAAACTGATCTGACGTCTAATTTATTCCTCATATATTTATCGTTGAGGTAATCCAATAGTGGAAAATCCGGTGGACGATGAGCAATCTATAACAAAGAACATCGTTAGTTTCTAATGACATACAAAATATATTTAACACTCACTTACCAATCCACCCATATTTAATCTCAATCCATGAAAATTTCTCCTCCTAATAGGAAATGGATCTTTTAATATTATACTCAATCCATTTTTTTCGCTCCAAGTACCCAGTTTTGTTATATTTATTGCTCCGCCTCTGTATTTACATGGGTTGTAAAAATCATACAATTCAATTTGTTTACCAACTGGTGACGTAACGACAACGTCAGTTTCAAAATTGAAAGCTGTGTCGTTCAAAATTCCCATTGTAAAAGTTAAATTTGGTGCCAATATTAACCAATTGTAAGCGTAATCATATAATCGATCCTTCGAAGACTGACGAACAAACAAATATCATTAAACGAAATTTTTCAGTATGCTAAAATTGTTCATACTTGAAAAAAAATTTCTATCGCATTGTGGCCATTGCATCGTAAATCCAGAAAAACTCCTAATCTATTTGATTCACAAGTGAGAAAATTTAAAATTTCGTACGCCGATCCAGGACCTTTCGTGGACATTTTCACGCCGGCTTTAGTCATTAACTTCACGAAATCGAAATCATCTGTACATAAAACCAATTTTACACTTGCTTTTATAAATAAATTTTTACATGAGCATGCACACGCGTACGTACACTAACCGTTTATATCGTTGCAAGAAAATCCTACTACACTTGTAACATTTTTGTAAAGAAAATAATCGCGAATAAACTCATTATCTTGCGTTTTACTAACTGAAAAACATTGTAACGTTATAAGAATACCAAGAAATAACATTTTGCTGTATGGAATTGTGCAAAAAATAGAATGACGGTTTCAATCTATGAAGTAGAGACTCTGACATACCGCACGACATTGTACTAGAGCTGTCGTGGACATAATAACCTTGTCATAACGATGATCGAATAGGTAAAAGCTACAATCAGATAACGTTATGAAATTTAAGCATAACAAGAATACAGTGGTACTCATTTTAAATGAGTAATAGATTGAAAAAGTTGTATTATAGAATATTTTAAACTAATTATTAATACATTACACACAGTCTTCTTAACTTTAACATTTACGAAAAAAAAATAGGATAATAAAGAGGATATAATAGCAAGAAGGATTTAATGGAATTGAAGTGTTATATAGAAGTGAAAATAGACTTCATTTATTTATGCATAAAAATAATAAAACAACGCATTATACCATCTAGAAGAGATTCCTTTTTTTGTAAAAATATCCATCATGAATTCTTTTTCATCGCTATGAGGTGATTCTTCAACCTAATAGATTCTTTTCTTATAACTGTAAGATGATACTTCATTTTGGTGGAATAGAAAATTGATAACTCGCCAATTAGAATTAACAAACACAATAAAACACCACTGAGCCAAAGAACCAATATCGGTGCTATCTCGAAAAGCGTAATTGGTTCGATACTCATAGCATCCCGATTGCAATATGGTTTTCTTGATTTCCAGCGTAACAGTTCGCGTTTTTGCAATCCTGCGCTCCAAACTCGTATCATGCCAATTTTTGAAATCTCATGGAACTGCCTGTTCTTTGTCGTAAAAAAAATATTCATGATTGGACGTAGTAAGTGAACTTCGGTAAGCTGACAGATTTCTATATCACGAAAATATTTTTCCACGAGGGGATAAGCATCATCTGGATCGGTATGATAAGCAAAATCACCGCACTTCACCTTTTGAATACCGATTTCCGAATCGAGAAATCTCTTAGTTTCTGGAATACGATTCCAATATTTTTTGAAGTACTGAATCTCCCATTTTGGATCCTGAAGATAGAGTAGATAAATTTTAATATTCATTTTTAAATCTAAAACTAATATTTCGATAAAAAAGAAACAAACCTTGAGTAAGTAATCGAAAAATAACAAATTAGCACCTCCGAGTTTCAAATCGCTATGAATCAGCGCATACAATGAATCATTGAGTTTCTTTATTGGCTCGTGCAATCGAGCCGAGACTATAGCTGCATTGTAATAATTGTATAACAATATACCAAAAATCAATATATGAAAATATGCTATCCTGCTAGCTAAATTTTTTGAGCACGAAGCTACACCTATGAATTTTGTAAAATAAAATTACATATATAGTTTAAAGTTTACTTGCATTATAGTTGTGTATATGATTATTACGATGAGGTACCTTGCTGACATAACGATCCAAGAGTGACGAGAAAAGGATCGCCATAAGACTTTAATTCATCGTGCTTTCTTGAACGCTCATTTTTTAAAATAATGGAGAAAGTTGAAGTTATGATTACTGTGAAAATAGTTGCCACTATCCACGTTTCTGGTGCTAAAGGTCGGAGTATCTTATTCATTTTTAATTCTTGTGATGGCTTTGTTCGAATGAAAAAAGCTGTTCTAAAAATCCAAAATTAAAAATTTTTAAGAGAACCGTTGATTCAAGTAATTTTACCGCAATGGCCAAGCTGATAAGATGACTTGTACAAGGGTGAATCTTTGGATCGTCGGTATCAACGGGGTAAATCCAAAATCTATTTTCATAGAAATCAAGTTTGTAATTTCAGGACCATCAGTATCGTTTTTATACCAAACGGGATATTCTGTGAGGTTACAACTGTTGAGAGAAAATATTTTTGTACACTGAATCAAACAATTTCTCACTTGCTGACGTACGTAAGATTAAACATGTCAAACGTGTGAGAGAGCAAGAAATATCCGTACTTCGATCTACTGTCCAATCTACTTTTGGTTTTTTCTGTAATAATATATTCAGACAAAGACAAATTTGGTGGTCTACGTGATACCTACGGTAAAAAATATGATTAATAATTAGTTTTTTAAAGTTTCTATTGACACTCACCAAGCCACCCATATTCAATCTCATTCCATGAAAATTCCTTCTTCTGACAGAAAAAGGATCTTGCAGTGTGATATTAAATCCACGTTTTTCGCTCCAAGTGCCTAACATTGTCACGTTCATTGAACCACCTCTATACTTACAGGGATTGTAAACATCGTGCAGCTGTAGTATTCCACCGTTTGGCGACGAGATAACAAAGTCGGTTTCAAAATTGAACGCGCTGTCGTTCAAGATCTTAAGAGGGAATGTTAGATTGTGCGCTAATATCAACCAATTGTAAGAGTAGTCGTACATTCGGCTGTTCGAAGACTTGAAAATACACATGAAAAATACGATACAATTAAACAGTTAATGCTAATACTTGTTACGCCTACTTCATAAAAAATTTTCCTCGTATTGTGACCAACACATCGTATATCTAAAAACACCCCTAGTCTGGCTGATCCATAACTGAGAAAATTGCTGATGTTGTAAACTGATCCAGGTCCCTTTAACGATACTTTAATACCAACCTTGTTCATAGATTTTACAAAATGAAAGTTTTCTAAATGGAAAAAGAATTTTTTGTAATTTAGCAAGATTATTATATATTATTAATCACAAACCATCTACATCACTGCAAGAAAATCCAGCTATACTTTTTACATTCTTACGAAGAAAGTATTCTTGAATGAAACTACTGTCTTGTGTTTGACCCAATAAGAAAAATAATGACAAGACAAGAATATTGAGTATTAGCATTTTGACGTCCTACGTCAAGCAGAATGATCGAAGAATAGTTTCATTCTACGCATGCTGCCTTGAACACGATTTGACGTACGACAAGGCACCTGCTCATAGTTTTATCACAGAAGCATCGAATATAAGCTCAACCTTTTATACTGTGCCAAAAAAAATCTGACATAAGAATTTTTTACCTAGTTGGGTTTTCTATAAATCATGATCTATGAAATTCGAGAAATCTAATTATTACACAGCTTTTAAATCATTTAAATAAAAATAAATTTCTAAATCAAAAATAATTTAATGATTGGAAAATATTTGTTGACAATAAGTGAATTGAAAATATTCGGTACAATAAAGATATTTGATTATTTTTTAACTAGCCTGTGCTTTAATTTTTGTTAATTTAAAACGTAGTGGTGTTCTAACCAAATAAAAAGATATCAATTCACCAAGAAACACGAAAAGAGTGAAAATTATTCCAACGACCAACAATACCAAAATCGGCGCCACCTCATAAATTGTGATAGGTTCGGCTTGCAGCGCTTGAAGATCGCAAAATGGTTTTCTTGATTTCCATCGGACAATCTCACGTAAGTGTAATCCTGTGCTTCGTACGCGCATTAGTCCGAGTTTAGCAATTTCGTGAAATTGATCGTTCTTCGTTGTATAGTAAGTGACTAGGACTGGCCGCAGCAAGTGAATTTCAGTTAATTGACAGATCATCAAATCAGTAAAGTAATTCTCCATGAGAGGATAAGCGTCGTCTGGATCGGTGTGGTAAGCGAATGTTCCATGGCTAACTCTTTCCATGCCAATATCAAGATCCATGAATTGCTCTTCCTTGGGAATTGTCTTCCAGTGTTTAACCCAATATTGCGTTTCCCAGTGAGGATCCTGTATACAAATAAATTTATATTTTGTTGATATAAACAATCTTTTTCCAATTTCCAACTAACAAATCTACATATTAATGAATTACTAAAAGTAATACGAACTCGTAACAAACCAGGGAAAAATAATAATCTAGAGGCTCCCATTTTTAAACCACTTTTCACTAAAGCATACAGTGAGTCGTTCAATTTATCCATTGGCTCGTGCAATCGAGCTATGACAATAGCAGCAGAAAAGTAATTATACAGCAATAGACTGAATATTAATATGAATAGAAAAGCAATCCTGCTACCCCAAAAATTCGAGTAAGAAGAGGCACCTATGTACAAAAATGAACATAAATTTTTCATCGAATCAAATATCAAATAACTAGCTATTAGTTTTATTTCCAAAATAATAAATTCTCACCTTGTTGACATAGTGTTCCAAAAGTAGTGAGAAAAGGATCGCCAAAAGGATCCTCTCCATTAGGATCTTCCCTTGGACGTTCGATTTTCAGAATAATCATGAAAACAGACATACAAATCACAGTACAGACTATCGATATATACCAAGATTCTGCTGCCAATGGCCGAAATGTCTTGCCCATTTTTAATTTTGTTGACGGTAGTGCACGAACAAAAAAACATGTCCTTCGATAAATTAAAAATTAAAAAAATAGTAGATTAACGCAAGATTTAAAGTGTCCTACCTTAAAGGCCACGCCCCTAATATCACACTTGTAACAGTAAATCTGTATGGAGATGGAATCAACGGTGTGTATCCAATGTCTATCGGGGAGGGTTTCAGAGTCATATTACCGATCATTGGTCCATCTCTGTCACCTGGCATCCATACTGTGTACTCTGTCAGATTGTAACTGTTGCATAAAATAATATGTTATATATTATACTAATATATTTCACGATAGTCATTGTTTCTCACGTAAAATTGAACATATTAAGCACATGTATTAGTAACGAGAATCCAAATTTAGATCTGCTATCTAATATGTCCAAAGTATCTTCGTCAAGTAGATATGGAAGCAGAGGTTTACTTGGTGGTCTATTAACAATCTATAACAGAATAAAAATCACTATTTGATTGAAAATATTTTGACAAGCATCAAAACTCACCATACCGCCTAAATTGATCAATTGTCCTCTAAAATTCAATCTTCGCTCAACGTTTGTTTCTGTGACTAACATTTTTAATCTGCCCTTTTTGGACCAAGTCGCTATCATCGTCGCATTCATTCGGCCTCCTCTATATTTACAAGGATTGTAAAGATCATATAGATGTACGAGATCGCCTTTAGGAAATGCAATCACAAAATCGGTTTCGAAATTAAACGCGTTATCGTTTACCAACTCGATATAAGAATTATTTGGAGCCAATACCAGCCACATGTAAGCATAATCATACATTCGTTTAATCGTAGACTGCAATTTAATATTGATAATTTCATACTTTGTAAATGCGAGCTTCGTTCAAATAAAAATTTGAATCGTACATTAGTAAAAATTATATGTGCATCATGACCTGAACATCTCATATCTAAGAAAACACCAAGTCTACCATACCCACAAGGCAAAAATTTTTCTACATTGTACTTTGCACCAGGACCTTTCACGGAAACCTTAACGCCTTCTTCATTCATACGTCTTATAAAAGCGATATTCTCTATAAAAAATAAAAACGTAAGTTCTGAGTCGCCACATTATTTTTTTCACATACCTTCTGTGTCATAACAAGAAAACCCTGCTATGCTTCTCACATTCTTATGTACAAAATATTCGTGTAGGAAACTACTATCTTGCGTGAAGGCTAATAAGAAAAGTTGAGAAGCGATAAATACACTGAATAATGCCATTTTGCATAAGATAACATTAGCGTATGCCCTCGTATTGAATATGATTGTTTGTTCAAGAAACATATTCACTCACATAGTAAAATACAAACTGATTTAAAGCACAGTGCGGTTTAGTCAATACTAGAACTAATTTATAAATAACAAATCGATGTCAAATGTCTACAATCACGGTGAAATTATTTTCCGTTTTGTCGGACGATTACGTATTCGATTATGTAAATCAAACTAGACATAAATGAGCCAGCGATCAGTAAAATGAATGCCGGTGCTGTCTCATAAATCGTGAAGCTTCTCATCAATAAAGTACTTTCATCGCAATGAGGCTTCCTAGACGACCAGTACTTGATTTGCCTATCCCGTAAGCCGCTACTGAACATCCTCGTCAATCTTAAAAAAGGATACAAAAATTACTGAACGGGTAAGCTGGAAAATGAAGAAATACCTACCCTAACTTTGCCAATTCGAAAAATTGTTGATTATGACTCGTGTAAATTCCCATCATTGACTGTTTAAACAAGTGTATTTCGGCAAGTTGGCAGATCTTATACGCATCGAAAGTTCTTTCGATATACGGATAGGCTGTGTTCGGATCAGTGTGATATGCCATCACGCCTTCGCGAACCCGCTCTATACCTTCTTCGATCGGCAAATATCTTTCTGAATCCGGTAATGGATCCCATCTCTTCTTACGAAAATAATCAGACTCCCAATTATATTTCTACAAACAATTGGATTTACTCTCTAATAAATTTTTTGAAGTTTTAATGGAAGTTTAATGGAATTACTTCGAGCAAGTAAGTCAAATACGGTACAGCCTCAGCAGCAATTTTCATATCACTATTAGCCAAAACGGCAACAGAATCGTCTGGTCGATCAGGCGGTTCGTTGAGACGAGCTGACACAATACTAGCTGAATAATAGTTGTACAAAAGCCACGCGAAAAGTACAATCATTGCCAAAGCAAATCTACTGCTCGATCGAATCACTGAAATACTGGTACCTGAAAATTTTAGATAATTAGAGAATTATTATCTGATTCTGGTAAAATTTTAATACCTTGCTGACTCAATATACCAATGGAATCAACTACAGCTAAGACCCCAGCATCAAAACGACCGATGAAATATTCTCTGGTAATTATTACAAACAACACCAGCATAATTAGAATTGAAAATATAATCGTTGTATACCATGTTTCAGCATCGAACGGTTTCAAAAATGGCTCGAGTTTTATGCGCTTGGACGGCACAGTAAGAAGTAAAAAACACGGCCTGAAATGAAAATCGAGATGATTAATCAGGCCAGAAATAAAGAAAGTACTATTTTTACTTTACTGGCCAAGCCGCGCTGACCAATTTTGCGTAATCGAGTCTCTCAGAGACCATGACTCGTGGATTCAAACCTAAATCGATATAATTCTCTCGCATTACGTCGAATATAGCTCCGTGAAGCGAATGAATATCCCAGAATATAATCTCAGATGCCTGAACGCTGAAATTGAACAACTCGCCCATGTGCGTTATCAAGGCAAACGCAAATTTGCTCATACTGTCCAGTGCTCTGGTATTGATGTCTCTCAAATAATTCTCTAGAGCCATATGAGGTGGTCTATACTGAATCTATAAAAATAATGTTAACATTCATAAACATTCGACGAAATTTAGAGGAATCAAAATTTACCACTCCTGACGTCTTCAAGGTCATTCCCTGAAGATTTTTTCGTCTAGAAATCAGTGACTGATTCAAGATCAAAACTAAGCCTTTGTCAAGGTCCCAATGACCCAGATGCGTGATATTCAGACGTCCGCCGCGATATTTACAGTGATTAAAAACATCGTACAGTAAATAATTTTCTGAATCATTAATGGCCATGACAACGTCTGTAATCGTGCTGTACGAAGTGTCGTTCAAGGTCATCGTGGTTTCATTAAAATTACTACCAATCAATAGCCAGTTGTACAAATAATTATACATTCGATTTTCTGAGCTCTGTGAATGACATAATTTTAAATTAGTTTGGTGATTTATATTTTTCTTTAATGTTTTGTATTCGTGTTTACATTACTCACGTCTAATATCACTTTATGGATATTTTCGTGGTTGCATCGCGTGTCTAGTGTAACTCCTAGTTTGCGGTGTTCGGTTTTCAATACTCGCGTCACGTCGATAATCGATTCGCAATTATCGACAGTCACAAATATTCCAATCCCGTTCATGATTTTTGTTAAACGAAAGCCATCTATCATTTTTTCAATATTAAATTTTTTCATTACAATATAAATGAGAAAGTAAAGATTTACTCACCAATGTAATCGTTGCAAGATATAACCACCAAATCGCCAATCTTTTTATGTAGAAAATAATCTCGAATAAATAATTCGATATTTGAAAAACAAAAAGATACCTTGATCAGAATAAAAAATACGATGAGAATTTTCGAATTGTTGAACATTCTTGAGACGTCTGCTGCACTTTGGTTAACACGCTATGATTTAGCTGATACGTTACTTTATTACTTGATTTTTGTTGTGAATTATACATATTCTATAAAACTCACATGAAATTACTATAATTCACTATAGAGTCCAACTATTAAAGATTGGTTTGAGATTAATAAATAAACGACACTATTCATTTTTAAACTTGTAACGATTTCTGCTACTCCATAACAATGATACTACGTGAATCAATGAAGTGCATGAATAGTTATAACTAAAAAATATAATAGAAATAATGGATAGTAATAATTGGATAATAAATAACACAGTCAAAAATATCGTTTTTTCAGAGGTTAAATAAATTAATATCTTTGTTTTTTTATTGCAATCAACAAAATGCAATTTTTGTTTCAGAATTAATTTTGACTAACAATTCAGTTTTGAATAAAACGACGTTACCAAGAGATGATTCTCGAATATTAAGTTTTGAAGTGCGAATTCCAAAATGTTCTACGAAAATTTTAATCTCGTTAGAAAAAGAGAAAAATTCTCTACAATACAAAGGAAAATTGAAAAAATTATACTTAAAAATAAGAACAAAATGATGGGTGCTGCTTCGATTTTTGAAAATGAATTGAAACTCAAACTTTTTGTGCAATACGGTTTCCTCGACGTCCGTCTATCCAATTCACGTTTTTGCAAACCACTTTGCAAAGTTTTTAATAACCTAAAATTAATGTAAGTAAGTTACCTTAACCACAAAAATTAATAATTATTTTAATTCTTGTGTGAATTCCTAACCCAATTTTTATCATCTCCGTAAATGAGCTGTCCTTTTTCATCCACAAACCTAAAACTGTTTTCAAAACATTCGCTTCGCGTAGTTCACAAGTTTCGCTTTCGTCGAAATTTTTTTCGATGTACGGGTAAGCTGAGTGTATTGATGCATGATAAGCAAGAACACTTGCCGCCACTTTGTCTAAACCTTCGTTCAAGGGCAAATATTTATTTGAGCTTGGTATGTTCATCCAACGTTCACGAAGGAAATATCGACCTTCTTCAGACAACTAAAATTTTTATTCTTTCTTATTACTTTATCTTAAGAAAATCATTGCGGTGAACCGTTTTAATATAAAATTTAACTTTATCTGAATATGAATATCCCTTAATTTTTCATTCAACTAATTCACTACAATGATAATTTTTTATGTGTGTAATCTTTGTTGATTAGGCTTGCCTCCAAAAAACGATCAATGTAATCATTCGGTTCGGAAGCAACGTCAATTTTGCTTTTTGCTAGATCGCCCACAGAAATTTCGTTTTTTTCAATCCTACTCATTAATTTTTCGGATACGAGGATAGCAGAATACGAATTGTAAAATAACAAACTAAAAAGCATCACGTGAAGGTAAGCAATGCGTCCAGCAAATCGTGATGGAACAAAAAATGAACCTAGAGATTCCCATATTTATTTATTTTGTATTATATGGTTTCAGGTTTTATTCAAATAGGTACTCACTATTTTGTGATAATGCACTGAAAATAAGCACAATGGATAATCCACACGAGTCCAATAGATTCTGAGCGTCACCGTTTTTCAAGACAGAGGTTAGAACGAGAAAACATACCGCTAGTATAACTAAGATTGCGAACCAAGCATTATCAGTTATTAATCGAAAAAGTCTCAAATTCAGATTTCCTGAAAAATTGGAGCGAAACAAAAAGCAGGTTCTGAAAGAAAATATCAAAATGTTTGGTTTAATTGTTGTTGATTCTTTGATATAAATAATGGATCACACCGTATGGGCCATATCTGGGCTATAAGTTGTCCGTAATCCGTATACTCAGGATAAATTAATGATGGATTCAAATACAAGTCAATATCATTAAAAATTGTTTTGTTCGGTAACTCTAAATCGTTGTCGCTCGGTAATTGTAATTTTATTAGCTCAATTCTGTAATTATTATTGTTATAATCTTATATTTTGCTTTCTCGTAATTTTTTCTGTTTATACTCACTCGAAATTATAAATATCACGAATTTGATGTAAAATTGTATAGACGAATTTTTGTGCATTATATGCTCGACTATTTTCTGGTTTGTATAAATTCGCCTATATGAGAACGCACACTATGAAAAATTTTCTTAAAATGATTGATGACGTAAAACTTACGTGATAGCCAACTTTTAATTTCAATTCTCGAAAGTCAGGTAGCTCAAAATTTTTTTTCTCGAGGTAATTAGGATCTGTCGTAGATGGCCACGAATAGAGATAATTAACAGTCAATGATCCTCTGTTAAATTTAGATGAATAGTGAATTCCATACAATTCATAGTTACTCTCATTTCTTACGGCAACTGTTGCGTCAATAGTAACGTCGATTTTAGTATCATTCACCATATTTACATATTTATCCAATTGGAAATCGATTATTAGCCATATGCGTTGGTCATTGTAAAGTAATTTTCCTGATATCTAAAATGAATGAAAAATTAATCATTCAGTAATGGCTTGGTGTGATAATGTAATACTTCATCTATTATGTCTGTGTAATTATAATCATGGCAACGCATATCCAGAGCAATACCCAATGCTTTGTGATTTGTTCTCAAAAATGACGTTATGTTATCAGATGATGTCAAATCTGCGTTTCTAATCGACGAGAGTTTGAAGTCACGAGAAAATTTTTTCACGAAATTTGAATTACCTGTAATGATAATACTTATTTTTCTATAATCACCGTTATATGATTTAAAGAAAAATTACTCACTTTCGACATCATTGCATGACAGACCGACGACAGTAAACACGTTTTTTCGATTAAAAAATTCATCGATAAACTCAATATCGTTCCATAACGAATTCACAGTTAATTGCAAAATTAGCAGATAACTTAAAACAAAACGATACATGATAACTTCTTTCAGTTATTGTAATTTTATTCCTACAAAACTCTACTCAATGATTCGAGCTTGCCTCTCTCAATCATTTAATATCGTACAACATATAGTCTTATAAAAAATTTAGGAATTCAACAATATGAAATGAATGTAATACAGTTGTTATTTATTAATCGGAACAAATATTTAAAGTAATTTGTACTCATAGCGAATCTTTCGTTACAGGTATCATATTCGGATCGATCAATCGATCGCAAACGGTGGAGTTTCGTTCGTAGCGAGGTAAAACTTTCCCCTCAACGATGTAGAAGCGTATTCACCCATCAGCACGATCGGGTTGTAGTCGCATCTGCCGTCCTTGTACTTTTCCCAGCTTTCGCAGGATCTCGCCTTGAAACCGGATGTACTACCAATGCTCTCGGTCATGAATTGATGTGCTCTCGAATGACTGCAGTAAGCTAAACAAATTTTAATAATTATTCACAAATCTGTATTACTTGGATAATTCAATCGTTTCGTGTATTTACTAGTCGTCGGTGGAAATGTGCAACCGGGCTGTGGGAATTTGCCGCTGTTCGGATAAAAATCCGCGTGACCTAGCGGCGCGAGGAAACCAAAGGCCGGACCGCTCGTGTGGATTACATCGACGAATTGCGCGTCCGACGGATCCAATCGAAAGTCGGGATCGACGATGCCCGAGATTGTTTCGAACAATGGGCTCGCTGGATCTAGCCCTGAGGAAGAAGTATGAAAATTAAAATCAAGTCAAATATTGCATAAAATTGAAAATATGACTGTAAAAATATGTAGTTATATCAAAAAGTGTACCTGTAATCCTCCCAATTCTACCTTCCAGATACGCTCCCGCAAAACCGGCAACGTGCGAGCCCAAACTGTGTCCGCACATGTGAACATCTTTGTACTCGAGATTGGATTCGCGATTGAGGAACTCGAGGAAGTCGCCCAGGTATTCGCCGACTCGTCTCGTGTTGTTGGCTGCGACGGGATAGACATCCGAAGCCAGAGTGCCCCATCCAACCACGATGACGTTCACATCTTCGTGCAGTAGGTATGCTGAGGAATACCGAAAATGAAAAAATGATCTAAAATACTAACAAAATTAAACGAAGCGAAAAGCATATGCGTGCAAGAGAGAGAGAGAGAGAGAGAGAGAGAACGCTCGCAAAAAACGATCAATTGAAAACGTTATCTCACACGACCTCGTTGACCTTCTCCGGAGAGCTCTTGCGCAGATTCTAGTGTGTTTACCGAAAACTTTGCACTCGTCAGTAAAATCACACGCAACGACTCTCGAACGTACACATACACGTGTACTCATCTCCTCAGTGAGATTATCGTCGGTTATGGTATTTTTTTATTTTTTTGATGTTTTTTTTTAACGTTTCACTCACCATCGATGAGACCTCGTACCCAGGCCTCGCTTCCGGTGTCGCTGAAACCATGAACTATTAGCTTCGTAGGGCGGCTCTCGTTGAAGTGCGAGGCGTAGAGTACCTCTGTGTTATTTAAGAACAGCTGCTCCTCGCCGAAAGGATTTTCCCTTGAAACAACACAAATTCTCAATACGAGAGATAGAGAGAAATAGATCTCGCTTCACGAATGTTCTTTGCGAGTTCCAAGGTTGACACGAGTCGAAATGAAAAAAGAAGTGAAAAAGAAAAAAAATATGATTCGATAAGCAAGAAGAGGCGCGTCCGAGTCCGATTTATCGTAGACGTCAGCGCTGAGAATAGAATATATCGCGACTCGGTCAATTGCGAATAAATTGAAAAAAGAAATAATATTAAGGAAAATTAAATTCTTTTTTTCGTACGATCATCTCTCTTACCTCGTGTACAAGTTGAATGTTGCAGGTTCGCGTACCACTTTAATCATAGACTTAATCACCGTCTCCACGTCGTTCAGCAGCGTATTTTGTGGGTGAGCGTACACTGAAAATTCGATATATTTAAATATTTGAATAATTTGAAATTATAAATTTTTTTACCCGCAATGAGAACGGTGAACAGAAGAACGTAACCCTCGAGTGACATGCTTTCTGTCTTTTTCGCGCTCACTCGCTCCTATAGGAGCTATCATTCGCACTTTCTCTCTCTCTCTCTCTCTCTTGCACACTTGTACGCAATTATACGCGCGTAAACTCTCTCTCCCTCTTCTCGCCGCGCACCCGCGCCAGTACCGAAATTACAACTGCCGGACGTTTTTGAACGTCTCTCCGCTAGGCGCCATTCATACTTTCGCATTTTCTTTCTCATTCGTATATCGGTACTCCCCCCAATCATTCATTCCCGCTTTAATTAATTACGACGTAAACTCGCCTTGCGCGCTACGGACGATTAATCTCGTCCCCTCCTAAGTATTTGAATCTCGCAATTTCTTCTGTCTTTGGCGCCACTACGTTTACTAAAGTGTCAACTCAGCTGAGATCTGTCACTGAATGCGAAGAAGTGTAAGTTTTTCTGATTTTAGTAATCCTTGTAAACAAATGGTATTTCATAAATCGTTTATTTTATACTCACCACTTTTGCGTGTGAATAATTATTTCAAATGTGAAAATCTGTTAATGGATTGTGATTTTATTTTTCAGGTTAGAATTCAACTGACTGGTTTGAAAATGTAAACTGATGTAATTTCATTTGTGACTGATTTCTTTTGATCGACAATGTCTCCTGAACCTACACAAGAGCCAATTAAAGAAAGCTTGAATACTACGAATTTACCAATTGATAACACAATGGCGGATGACTCTGATAGCGACAATGATGATATGGAAGCAGCAGGTTATTTGCCACTGTCTCAAGTTCCTCAAGATGGTGATCCTATATTAGAAGATGACGAAGTACATAAAAATATTATATCATACATATGAATAAATGAATAGTTTATTGAACTTAATCTTTTTAGGATGAATGGATGGATATGGTACCTGAAACAGCTCAACCGCTTCCAGAAACAAGTCATGAGGTAAAAATTATTTATAAACCAATCAAAGGATATATTAAATAATAATGTTATTGTCTAGGGTTGTCCATCAGAGGTTGCAGAGGTTTGGTCTACATCTTGCACCCAATCTCGTATAGACCTTGATGTAGACAAAATAGATGAAGTTAAGTCAGCAATGGCTTCGTTTACTTTACCGACAACATCATTTCCAGATTGGGCTCAGACTATATCTGAAGAGGAGTGGAAAGAACAATTAATTGGACGCATAAAAGAAATACAAGACAAGAATAAATAAGATTGCATTTTATTTAATTGTTATAATCCTTAATAGATTAATTCGATTATTTTTTATAGGTTCAATATTGAATCGCATTAGAGGTAGTTCTAATGATGTGAAATAAATTATTTTCAAGATATCGTAACAAAATTTGATCCAGTTCTACTGTCTCCTTTTTTCCGGTATACTTAATGATAGGAATGCAATGATTATTTCTTACATTCTAGAAGTCACAAATTTTCACTTACAGCATGATATAACATTCATACATTATTTGAAATTAAATCATTATATTAGATCAGCTTTTGCTGGTTTAATAGTGGCAGCTTTGGTAGGATTTAATTTCATTCTCAAAGTCGCTATATCGTCGTCTATTCTAATTAATTTGCGATATTTCTGAAACAAAATGAAGGAAAGATTTAACACAATTATTGTTAAAATGAAGTGTGAGATAGTTACCTCTGAGGTAGTTCCAGGTGTTACACACCAAATGTAGATCATGTAACCTGGTATACACATCATCGACGAGAGTCCGGCTAACCAACCTAATACGTGACTCCACCATGGGTATTCGTATGAAAGGTATTTCACAGGTGCGAATTTAACAATATTGAAGACAAATACACCCTAAATACACGAGCAAAAATTTAACGGAGAAAATAATTTTTCTATTACTTAATGAATACTCACTACACAAATTGCAGGAGTTGTAACAGTCCAGCATATTTTCCACCAAAAACAAGGATAGTAGCCGATCATATCGCGTATTCCATCATAAAAGCGATTAACACCGAATGCCCAAGCGACAGATATACACTCGAAGAACATTAAAAATAGAAGGCAAAAACCACTCACTGCGTACGAATCCAGCAGTTGAAACACGTACATACCACCCTAAGTCGGAGGAAGAGAATTTACAATAGTTTTGAAAATTCGAGTATATTTTAAAATTCTGTACTTACATCAGTAACACAAGTTAAACCGATGAGATACGATATGAAACAAACTATCGCAATGAAAATTTCCTTTCTTTTTCTCAATAATTTTGGCCATTCGTCAACTGCTGCAGTAATAAATCCTTCGACGGTGCAAAACTTGAAAAAAAAAAAAATAATTATTGTAATTTAATATATAACACGCACGAACTCGATTTATCACAATAAACCAAGTGTACCTGGCTGTCTAGACCAATTAAAAGAAGCATGAAGAAGAATAAGCAGGACCAAACAGACGCTCCCGGAAGCTGAAGAACTGCGGAAGGATAGACAAGGAAAGCCAGACCGGGACCAGAAGCCGCCACATCAGCTACTGGTTTTTGCTGTTCGTGCGCCATGAATCCTACCACCGAAAATATCACGACACCGCTCAACATACTAGTACCAGAATTTACTGTACAAACTATGAGAGCATCCCTGCAATCAAGAATTTCACGTTAAAATTTCTACCAACCAGAACAGTGATTTTGTAAATTTTCTTACTTGTAAACGTTGTTATTAAATTTGTTATAACTGCCTAAGGCCACCAAGGCACCGAGTCCAAGAGCGTAAGAGAAAAAAATTTGCGTTACCGCGTCTATCCAAACCTGAATGAAAATTATTTAATGTTAATATTTTTTATTTCTTTTTTTTTTTATTTACCTCTGGGTCTCCAAGTTTGGAAAGATTTGGTGTAGCGTAATATTTTAAACCTTCTATTGCGCCTGGCAGAGTTAATCCTCGCACTAGCAAGACAGCGAGAAGTGCGTATGGAAACAGCGACGTAAAATAGACAACCTGCGCAAATAATTATTATCTTTTTACGAATTTTGATTCCAGATTTAATTTTTTACCTTTCCGGTCCATTTGACGCCTTTCCATATACAGAAGTAGCACATTATCCAGACTATGGCTAAAGTGGCAGCTAATTCCCATCTTATGCCTGTCACATCCTCCACTCCACTTGATATTTGAAGTGTGCGTCTCCTAAAAGAGGACGGATTTTATTGTTCGAAAATATGGAAGTATGTCTCTTCGACTTACTCCCAGAATTCCTTCACTGGGTCCTTCAACAGGGTGTGACTCAAGTTACCAATGCTTGTTGAGCAAATAGTGTCATTATTTTCTGACCAGCAGAGTGCACTTACGCGTTCTAATGGCGTTATGCAGAAACGCGTGTTCCACGCGTTATCGCATGTTCTCCAAGGAACATCTAAAGAGAAGAAAAATTCGATTCCAGCATCGATAAAAGAGTTCATTAGGATCATTCACTCACCAGCTCTTAATGACACTAGAAAGTAAAATAGAGCCCAGGCTAGTATAATTATGTAATATACATTAGTCCAACAAGATAAGACGCATGTTGCATATCCAATTCCTTGAAAAAATATAAACGTATTGATTGTAATGTAATTTTTTTATTAGATCAAGAGTTACTATCAACCTTTAAAAATTGGAGCGATCTTGAAAACACCGAGACCGCCTATCGTCATCATCTGACCCAACGAAAGCTCCATGAGGAACATTGGAATGCCAGCGAGGGCCAGTGCAATGAAATACGGTACCATAAACGCTCCACCGCCGTTCTTGTAGCAGAGGTATGGAAAGCGCCATAAGTTTCCTAATCCTATAGCTAATCCTATGACCGAAAGTATAAACTCGACCTGTGAAACGAAAAATAATACTAATAATGGCAAAATAAAATTAGGAAAATGGGGAGGGATCGATTCTCACTTTGCTGCTCCATGATCCTCGCTCCGGCAAATCGTCCACCTTCTTGACCGAAGTCGACTGTAAACATTGAATGGCCTCAAGAGGAAAATCCGCGCTGTGCACCTTCCTCGTCTCAGGCTCGGTAAACAGAGCCTTCAACTCCTGCACGGGATTCTCAGCTGTCGATTGATGCTGTCGCGACAGCGGACTCGTCGATCGGTCAACTCTCGGCCTACTGGCCGCACCACTCGATGGCATCCTTTCGTCCGATTCAAGAGAAGAAATACTGATTCCGTTTGCTTTCGTCAGAAAAGCCTCATCATACCACGTTGACTTCCTACGAAGAATAGCCAGAAGAACGAAAATTGAAATCACGACTTTTTGCGAATTGGACTTATGGAGACTATCTTTTTGCGACCTCTTTTTTTTCAATGCCAGTTAGATATACATATCATTGCATATATATAAATGTATTGAACGGTCAACGTCGGCACGTGAAACGTTATTTAAACTGGGGGGTCTTTTGATGATGATGGATGACAGGCAATGAGCTACTTCCGGGAATCACGTTGCTTTACGATGTCTGTTCCCATCGGCCAACCTTGTCCTATTTTTTTGAAAATGTGATCTTGATGATCCGTGATTGATAATCGATATCTAACAAAACAAATTAACTGTACTAAAAAAGAACTACATTTTTCACTGCCGAACACGTTGATAATTAGAACACGTCATAAAATTATTTATATTCTAGAGAAAAAGCGCGCGAAAATGTTTTGAATTCTTTTAGTAAAAGTTTCTCCCTTCTGGACGGTAAACGAAAATCACAGATATGAAAATCGAAACACGTAAAAATTCACTCCTGGGTACACAATTGATTTTCAAAAAAATTGCTTATTGTATTTTAAATATTGTTTCGTTATGAATTTATACAATTTTAAGCAAATACGTACTCGTGACAATTTATCGACGAGACGAAACGAGATCTCTCCTCTCTCGTACTTTGTCAACTTCTGTCGACCGAATTTATATCTTTTCGTACCTACAAAGACAAAAATCAGACAGCGTCGCTAGACGCGTTTGCGAAACGTGACGCGCGCAAATGTAGCCGTGCTGTGATTCGTACTGTAACCCTCAGGCGCGATGATCCAACCCCACACGTAAGCTCCTCTCGCTCTTATATCTTGCGTCTCTTTCTCTCTTTATCTTGTCATTCGCGATTCCCCCTTATGCGGGCCCGTCGGTCACCGGACTATCGTTTCATTCAACAAATTAGCGCTACTACTATGTCATTCTATTTTTAAAGCCATGTTTCGCTATGGACCGCGAAAAAAATCATTACAGCATTGTAGATGACGGAACCATTAAATTCTCATTAGCAATTTTTTTCTTTACAAAAAAATGTAATTCTGATTTTCCTTCTAATTACGAAAGAATATTAATTTCGATAATTGAAAGATAACGAATTTTGTTTCGTCTGAATGAAATTTTCAAATGGAAACTTCCTATGCGACTTATTTGCGATGTTTTTTTCTTAATAGGTAGGAAGTTGAGTGAAATAGTCTAAAGAGATCAGTGGTAGGGTGAGATGAGTAAGGAGAATTATATTGGAACAATAAAAATATTCATTTACACTCATAGAGACGTAGTGAATACGATCTCTCGTTACGGCCGGATACGTGCTTGGCACTGAAATCGCGCAAGCGGCAGGAAGCATTTTATTATTATTGTTGTCATTATTATTTTCTCTTGTCAATTTACCAAGCGCGTCATTGACGATCAAACTTCGATTGGTTAACGCGGGCTTGTTGTAACGTTCGAAAACTGGCGCTATGCTATGAGCTAATGCCCATTTTGGCCAACGGCAAAAAAAGAAAACCCCCTAGGAAAATTTAATTTTCCCATCAAAACAAGTCATTTGTCAAAAATCAGAACTCATAACTCGGAATGTTCAGAAAATTAATTCGGCTGTATCCGTTGTAGTAAAAGAAAAAAATCGATTGAAATTCGGAAAATTTATTTTCCAACAATTGTCGATCGATCGAGTTTCCCTTTTCTTTGTCATTCTTATTTTCTCGAGCGTTCAGAGGTAGCGCGATCGATGTTTGCACTCGTGCACATGAAAAGGAAAATATAGTCCGTGCTGTCTACGTTTCGAATTATTTTCGTACGACTCAGCGTTATAGAAGAATCGTAAGATCGTTTTAGTTTCATAACTTTGAGAATTGTCGAGTTCATCCTGTCTCGTAGTTGCAAATCTATAGAATATGTATTTTGTTCTAGGATGACGTAGTTGACAAGAGAGACTGAGTGCGAGCGAGACAAAAGTTTTGTAAGGAAGCCAAAGAAAGAAAGAGATGAGCATCGGCAGCCAAGTATCTCCTTGTGTCAGCGGTGAAAAATAAATAGTACGCGTATCCCCTCGCGAAACGCTGCGTACGGCTGTTATTGATGTGCTTGAAGAATTTTTTTGGACAGCCGACGAACGGGTGCTAATGAAAGGCGATTAACGAAGACAACGACTATCATGATAATATCGCTGAGGTGAGGACAAATACTGTAATCGAGCGAGAATATCTTTTGAGAAAAGAATTATTAGACGAAAAATCACAGTGCTGTGCACGAGAAAGATACATTGTCATGGAGCACATGGAGGCTCTACAGAAAACCGAACAATATACGAGTCCGAAACCATTGACTGAAATCTGTTACAAATACATATGTCAGAATCTCAGCATAATATCGTACAGGAGTGAAGATGGACAACGCAGGTTACGTAAAGGTCTTGTCCTACCCAGCGAAATTTGTGACAAGCTGATCGAATATGCTCAGGATACTGGCTTAATAGAAGAGAACGAGTGTTTCTTTTCGTTGTTCCAGAGTCTATGGCTCACTAAGCTTAAACATGTTAAAATTTCGTGCTGTGGTATAACCGATAATTCTATTAAATTGCTCACTAGGCATAAACTTGTGTCATTGGAATTATACGACTGTATAAATCTGTCAGAAACTACTATTGAACACATTAACGCTAATGGAGAGAATTTACAAAGCTTGACGTTCAATGGAAATACTAGAGTTGTTCCTGTGAAACTGAAAACAAGTAAAGATCTTTTATTCTTTTTTTTATACGTCTGTCTAACAATTTTTCAACATTCAATATCTATTTTAGGTGAAGCAACAACAGTAAATTACAGTAACAGGGGATATGTGTTTAACACTCCAAATTTGAGGTTTCTTACTGCCACTTTTCTGAAGATACCAATGAATGAATATTCACTTTTATTATCGAGATTGGAAAATTTGACTCATCTAGACTTGTCGAATAGTTGTGATATTGGATCGTTAAATGTTTGTGATAAAATTCCAAATTTAGTAACATTAATATTATACAATGTTAGGCTTAATGTACATGCCGATGCTTTCGTCGATAATATTTGCAGACTAAAGAAATTAAGGTAATAAATTACTTAATTTATATTTATAAAACTATATTTTTACTGATGCTATTCATGTTCTTACAGGCATCTTGACATTTCACAAGCACAATATATATATGGACATTTTTCGAGTCCTAATAAGTTATTAGCAAAATTAGCAGAGGGTTTACCTAATTTGGTATACTTGGATATAAGTTGTACCAATTTAGCAGGTACAGGAGCAGCTGAAAGACTTTCTGGAGGCGACGGAAACAATCCCGATGAAAAATTATGTGACGTACCAGGTCTCGCGTGTCGCGTATCTAATCCGCTTCAATTTCTTGGTTTATACGGCTCACCATATGGAGCATGTAAAAGACATGATATACCAGCCGAAGTGGTATGTATGACAGAAATATAATTCAAAACTTTTGATTGCTAATGAATGGTTTTCTTTCATTAG
This sequence comes from Goniozus legneri, assembly GCA_003055095.1. NCBI lineage: Eukaryota > Metazoa > Arthropoda > Insecta > Hymenoptera > Bethylidae > Goniozus > Goniozus legneri. Next base: position 52,391 of record NCVS01000196.1, on the reverse strand, counting down.
ATATCTGGCGATGCAGATGAGAATCAAATATTAGTCGCTGCACGTGTATGCATGAACAACAAACAAGAATTGTTGCAAAAAGTTATGAGTGACATTTATCACATATTTCAATTTGAGAACTGTTCTCGAACGGATTCCGCTTTATTTACAGTATTGGAAGCAATGGAAAAATATCCAGCCCATAAACATATACAAATTTCTGGAAGGTGGATATATAATTTTTTTATTTATTTTCTTTTTAATTTTGAATAGAAATCATTGAGAGATGTACATTTTTAGCGCAACTCTATTCTATATCGTTAAACTGAAAAAAGCCAGCGAGTTACCTACAGGAGTTAAACGGCGCATTATCAGTACACTTCTCGTTGGTATGACCTATCACAAAGATGAAGAATCGATGATACGAAATGGTTGTTTGGCGTTGTGTCAATTTCGAATACCAAAAGATGTAGTAAGTATTGTAATTTTTTAGAAAAGCGTAATTGTATTCTAATTGATATTCACACGTTTTCCGTTTTCAAATAAGCTATGGAATTATGAGAAGGTCGTGAAAGTATTATTATACTCGGCTAAGAATGCGGAACCTGAAAGCTTTGTTCAGCGTATTGGAATCTATCTGTTGAATTCATTGGCTTGTCAAGTTGAGGGTAAAGAGAAACGTTTACTAGGAAGTTTGGGCTGCGTGAAAATAATGTTGGAACTGATTGAATATCGTGTTGAATCCGGTTTATTCGATGATGTGCTGGAGGTTGCGTGGTCTACTATGTGGAATATGACCGACGAGACTCCTATCAATTGTCAAAGATTTCTAGACGAAGATGGAATGGTACTCTTCTTGAAATGTGTAAGAGTATGTATTCATTTTATTTTTTCTATTCTCAAATGTATTCAATTTTTCGAATTTTTTAACTAACTTTTCTTTTTAGCGGTATCCGCATAAAGAGGAATTACTAAGAAATATGATGGGATTGCTTGGCAATGTTGCCGAAGTTAGTCGTCTCAGAAAGTATTTCATGCAAGAGCACTTCGTTACTGTATTCGCCAATTTGTTGCGACATACAAGTGATGGCATTGAGGTAACGAATTCGAATTGTTACGTTTACACAGAAACGTATAGCAAATTTTTTTTATAGGTATCCTATAACGCAGCCGGTATTCTTGCTCACATGGCCTCTGATGGCGAAGATGCATGGGAGGTCGCCAAGCCATCGCGGGCGGACGTACTGGAATTGATGGCACAGGCGATTGATAGATGGGACATTAAGTCGCAACGAAACATCAACTATCGTTCGTTCTTACCATTACTGCGTTTGTTGGATATTTACGGCACCCCAGAGTGTCAACATTGGGCCGCATGGGCTCTTGCAAATCTTACTTCTGTATATCGTAAGTAACTCTAACTTTTCCTTTAATCTTGTTCTCAAATAAACGTTGTTTCTTTTACAGCCAGTAAATATTGCAATCTAGTGCAGTCAGAAGGCGGTGTAGAAAAGTTAATAACATTAGTTCGTGACCCGAGACCATACGAAAGAATCAAAGAATTAGCAAAAATCGTAATTAGAAATTGTACCAGTTACCATTCGGATGACGATTCTGGTAGTTTACCGGCGCTATCAGAAGTTGACTATGATCTTCAAGGTTGAAATTTATATAGTGAAATATTGAACATCGACCGCAAAACTTATACGCAGTGTTTTCAAGAAAGCGTGTATAACGAATCGGAGAATCAAATAATTAGCGTTTAACTTATTTTTTTTTTTTTTGAACGTGAATGTTCAAAAATACGATGAAGTTTGTAAAGTATTTTAATTAGCAGCAATATAATAACGGAATTTTATTTTTTGAGACTTTAATCGATGTAAATAGTCTTTATTATAGAATTTATGTTTTTAATTAGTTACGAACTGTATGAATAGTTAGAAACAATGTATAGCTTAAGACTTATTGGCATTAATCATGTCATGTAATTATGGACTGTTTTTTTCTTGGTATGTTGAGCTTTACGATAAATTTCTTTCAATCAACAAAATTGACACTATACTTCCAATTATCATCATGCTAACGATAAATGAAAGAAAGAAGATACACTAAATACCTATTTGTAAATAGATACAAGAGAAATCTTAGCGCGTAAAAAAAGTTAGATTTCTATGTTTTATATATTATTACATTGTTGGTATTAAAAGAAAAAAGGAAAAAAACAAAATTATTCCTGAAAAATGGTTAAACTGAAAAAATGAGTTATTGTGAGTGCGAAAAAGGAAATTACATATAATTATTAGATTGTTGAAGCGTGCGAAGTATCCTACATGAACAATTTAACCCGATTTGCTTTGTAAAAAAAATTATTGGTGATAATTATTAATGTGATAAAGAGTTCTATGCATATATAACTGTTAAAAACTTTTTTTGCAGATAAACGATTTGTTTAATAATACGTATATATAATGTAAAATCTGATAAGACTGAGTGATTTGTCTATTTATATTAATCATCCTTTCCTCACTATTCCTTTTATATAATTAATGATTAAAATATACACATATTTTAATAACAACAAATTCTATGATGGCAGATTCTAACGACGATTTGAAAACTGCATGCTACGAACGTCATTTCCGGTTCAAATAACGGAACGTTTCCGTGTTCCTCCAAGCTGAAACGCTTGGCGGTTTTCTGTACGCCATTTTCGTACTGAAAAAATAAAGCCAGTGTGTAACGGTGCGGCAAGAAGTGTGGTTAATTGGTATTAGATTTACGAGAATAATTAATACTTTTGGAAGCTGTTCAGAAAGGTGAGTAAGGAATTTCGTTAATTGCTTAGAAATCAGTAGCTTTCATTAGCTACTCGAACGAATCGATCGGTCGATCGTGAGAAACGAAATGTATTCGGTTACATTGCCACTATCCAGTTATTGATTTCTCAATTGTGTGAAATTTTTACGTCTCAATACAGCGAGGCAAAAAAATAAACAAAAACAATCTTTTATCTCTGTTGAATCATAACAATGTATCGAATCGATATCAATTCATTCCGTTCATCTTATCACTGAATCCTTTTAGAAAAGGGGATCAATTTTTTTTTAAACATTTCTTATTTGAATCACGAGTTATGTGTTGTTGTAAACCAAAAATATTTATAATAATATTTGTATTGTATGTGTGGCATTTGTTACCATTCAGTATTTTGTCGAACGATGTAAAAATATGTCGATGTTCTGTTTGTAGACTTTGACGTCAAATATCTCCCAACTGTAACTCAACGATACACAGTTATCATGAGTTACGGATATAATAAATACAGGTTTGTACATTGAAGTTAAATATTAAATAATTCATATTTATCTAATATGTAATTGTCAATTCTTAGATTTATAGAATTACAAAATCGTGAAATAATGAAATGAATATTTTAATTATTTAATCTCTTCAGCACATTAGATGGCTTAAAGTTGAATTTTTTTTTTATATAAAAATCTTTTAAGTAAACTAGTGTTCAAGGGATTAATAATTTAAATATTAAACCTATTCTATTACTAATATTCATATAAGATATATGTTTGTTACTGAAAGAATTTGGCACGAGGAATACCGATTACACAATTAATTACCTAAATATTTTTGAAATATAGCTCAACCATGAGTTCTCGCGGTAGAGGATTCAGCTCAAGGGGGGGCAGTTCATACAGAGGCCGAGGAGGAAATAGTAATAACGATTGGTCTGGTCAGTCAACTGGAGGAAACGTATCTAGCCGAGGTGGTTATTCATCTTCGCGAGGTGGTAGATTTAACAAATATTCAACCACAAGTTACGACTCTCGATCAAAATACAATTCTGGTAATTAGAATATTACTTATTTTTAAATAAAAAAAATTAATTTTTAACTTTAGTTTAAAAATATATATCAATTGCAACAGGAGGATCAGAAAGGTACTCTAGTAGAGGCGGAAGAGGAGAACATTCTAATAGTTACAAAAGACCAAGGGTAATTATCATCGAGTATCGCATATGAATATAAATTTCAAAATACTTTTTCATTACTTTCTACTTTTAGGACTCATATTCTAGAGATGATCACCGATCGTCCAGTGACTCCGGTCGAAAAAGAGTTCGAAGTGATTCGTATCAGGTATTCAATGATTATCATTTATTAAATAACAATCTTAATCATTTTAGTCTAAAAATTCTAAGTTTACAGAATCCAATTATAATTTTAGATATGTCAAAATATTTTTCTTACTTTTTTTGTAAGTTTTACAAAGCTTCATTTAAAACCGTAATAACAAATTTTCGTCACTCAAACGATGGTCCTGAAAATATAGTATTTTTAAAATTCATGTGAATCAGAAAATCAGATTGAATTAGTTTTTCACGATAGATACTAAATGTAGTTTCAGGACACTCGTCCGGTTTAAAACGTAGTCAAAAACATTCATAAATTGTCGTACTTTCTTTCAAGCGACGAGCCAACGGCTAGTTGAACACCCATTCTTTTTGAGTTGGGACACTACTGGTGGAAAACTACTAAATCGACAAAAATGTGTTAGACGATGAAATATACCTAAACGGTATTTCAATGAATACGCGTAATCGCGTTGTTAAAGAAAAAAACTAATAAAAAGTCGACTGCAGTGTATAAAAGGCATTAAAATATGCAGACCTGTAGTCGAATACAAGTAAAAATTTAAACGAATACTAATGACTTGCGTAACTGAATGTTAATTCGTACGCAATAATTTATGTATATAAAATAGATCAAAATTGACCCTGCATTACCGCACTACTTGGAGCTGAAAACTCTTTTCTCAAAAAAAGAAAAATATCTGTTAATTTAAATTCTGCATGGATATAGTAGATTCACGAAAATGAAAGAATAGACTTTTCCAATTAAATACCGTTGATCGCTAACGTTATTAAGAGACGTCATTTTAAATATAAATACACGTTTATAAAAAAGGAAAAATTTTATTGATTATTGGAAAGGTCTATCTCGATATTATTTATAATTGAAAAGAAATGCTGTTAAATTCGTACTAACTCATGACAAAAAAAAATTTCAATACAAACTTTAGTCAAAATCACTCGATAAAAATAACATTTCTCATCGTGAATAATATAATAATAACAAAGAACGGTATCGAGCTAAAAATATAGGTAATTTTCGAGATAGCCTGCTCAATACTCCATATATTGGTGATCCAACAAGAATGGGTGTGAGAATAACGATCGCAAAGTTTACGGTACGTGATTAAATGAATGTGACAACAAAATATCGAGCAATATATCGAGAACTAAAACATTCTTAAAAATACAGTATAATAAAAAATGTGCAGAATGAAAACCATCCAAGCGATCGCAAGTCCCACGTGTGCGTATATAAATTACGATAAAAAAGTAAAAAAAAAAAATGCTGGATTTAGAGACAAAACAAGATATATAATAGGTGGGAAAGTCGAAGTGGGAGAAATTCGAGTAGAATTTAAAAATAGTAGAGAGAAAAGAGAGAAAACTCTAAATAAACGAATATACGAAGGTGAGAAGAAAAAGCGAAACGCAAGCGAGAGAAATAAAGAGAAAGAGAGAGCGAGAGAGAAAGACGAATAGCAAATGTAGAAAGCAACAAAAAAGAGCACAATTGAATTATGATTTGGCAGGGCGGAGGTGGAGGAGGCAGCGGAGGCGGCAGTCAGAGGTACTCGTCGTCGTACGGTGGCGCATCGGCGTCCGGCTCGTACGACGACAACAACAAAGGCTCATCATCTGGCAATTACGAGGAGAAACGCGGTGGAAGCGGCGGCGGGGGAGGCGGGAGCGGAGGACAGAGCGAGCGCACTACGTCTTATCATCGCAACGAGGAGCGTCATTCGGCCACGAGGAGCTACGCACCGCCCCCGCCGCCACCGCGTATCAGCGAGATGGCCCCACCAGGACAGCGCTACTCGTCCTCGAGTCGTGGTGGACGATTATCCCACCAGGGTACGAGCTATCGCGGACGCGTCTCGACGCGCGGCTCCAGCGGAGGCGGGGGAGGCGGAGGTAGCGGCAGCAGCACCAGGGGAACCTTCCACCGAGTCAGCTCGAGATCCGAGGTCACGAGCGGCAGTCTGGCCGGTCGCAAGCGCACCCTACACACCCTCGACTATCGTCGCAAGTTGGTAGGATCGCGCTCGCGTTCCGACTATGCCCAGCGTGTGCGTATGACCAACACCACCAAACTGCGCCGGAGGTAACTAATAAACAATTCAAACAGTCACTTACAAAACAAATAAAACCGCAAAAAAATATCGATATATATGTATGCATATATATATAAAAAAATCGAGAGAGTGTGTAAGAGAGCGAGATGAACCGAGAGGGAATTTTGACACTAGAAAAAAAATATATATATACGAGAGAGACACGTGTACGTAATTTCGAGATTGCGTACTACGAGTAGCCTGTCTTCGTTTTAGAAACGATTATGATCGATTGACGACCCGAGAGGAGTCCGACAACGATAGCAGGTGTAATTTGAGGAAATCGAGATGACAAATATATATATATATATATATATGTGTATTGTATGTATGTACATAGAGAGAGATGCAAAAGTATATATATATAAACAGATTCGAAACGATCGCACGGAACAGATATGCTTTCTACTGCCGAGAGACTTCGCAGGGTTCTAATATGTAAATATATTCTTACGAGATCGAATGAGCGTCGATGTATATAAGTAATCATCGTATATACCGACATGCTATTATCTTTTGATACGTATATAAAAAATGAGAGTTCTGATATACTTTTTAAATTTCATCATTTTCACGCACAAACGCTCCCTTTGCGGGATAAGTTGTTTCTTAATGATATAATACATCTGGTAATATCCTGTATATTCCGAAAAAATAAAACGCGAAAAATGCGAATACGATATAAAAATGACCGAATAGTAAAGAGATATTATGTATAAAGAACTGGTAGAAAAACCTTGACCGCAACACGAGATGCATTACGTTACGTGTGATTGAAAGCAACGAAAAAAAAATATTAAAATTCCATATCGCGATAATTACCGTAATGAGAATGAATAACAAATAAAACCGTAGATCACAAAAAATATGTATCTAAATAGAATATAAAAATATCTATATAAAACAACGATAGAGAAGGAAACAAAAATGAAATGAAATAAAAATAATTTAAAGTAAAACAAACCAATTGCTGTGTCATTAGCAGCGGTACTACTAGGCTGTCCGGGAGTAAAAAGGATACCGGTACCAGTTCCAGTATGAAGGACAAGGATAGAGAGATGGCTAATGCTATTAACGCTGAGTTCTCTGACGACGACCAGGACGACGATGAAGAGAACAAGAGCAACTGGGACGAGGATGAGAAGGTAAAAATAAAGTCTAGTATGCTATCAAATAAATATCACAAATTATCACTCGGTTTTTTTCAATAGCCTCACGATGATCACGATGATGAAGAAGACGAAGATGGGGACAAAAAAATGAGAGATGATAAACGTAAGAAAGATAAACAGGAACGAGAAAGACAAAATACCGAAGATGAAGAAGAAAAAGATGATGAAATGAAGGACGAAGAGGACGATGAAAAGCACGAAGTAAGTTTCTTTCGCACGATACAATTTAATTTTATCGTAGAAAAATTTCTATTTGGAATTTAATTTTATTAGGATGATGATGACGATGGTAACGATGATGATGGAGAGGACGGTGATAAGAACGAACATAACCGAAGCGTGGGCTCGGAAGATCTGCCGAGTCGACGAGACGGTCGAAAATTCATCAAGCTCAGTTGCCCCCATTGTGCTCATCGTAGTGTCACCTTTAAAGAGTACTCCCTTCATTTGTACTCGTCCCGTCATAGCGCCGCGATGAGACGTATCGCTTCTCGCCTCAAGGCCACTCTCACACGTATGCGAGTCGTTCAACGTCAAGAACAACGCAGAATCGAAGCTCGCGATGCAGCTAGAGGTACTCTTCTCTGGCGAACGATGTTCTGTCCTATCTGCAAGCTCAATTATCGCACCCTCAAGGCTCTCCATCAATTGTCAGACTCCCATCGTCAGATGAAACGATTCTTAACACCATTCTGCCGCGTTTGTCGTATCCAGTTTCGATCACCGATGCTCTTTGAAACTCATATGTGTTCACTAGATCATATAAAGGTAATTTTTTATCTAAATTTTGGATTGAAATTCAATCCTTCAGTCTTCAAAAGAATTATATGAAAATTAAATTTCTGCTTTATTTTTTGAATAAGTTTTAAATTATAATTTGATTTTATAGCGTAAGAGTATAATTAGAGAACGGTTGAATGCTGGTAACGGAGAGGCAGAACCAGAGTCTAGTGGTCCTGAGGAAGATGACAAAGAAGTGAATCTGGAAAATTTCATGACTCTCGATTCAGTAGGAGACGTAGATGGTACGAGCTTAATATATTAAAACAATCATTTTTTCAAATTTCTTCCGAATGAGTTTTGTCAACTTATTTTTATCATTGCAGAAGAAGATGATGAATCTAGCGAGAAGAAGAAAAAAGAAAAGTCCGACAGCGAAACAGCTACTGAAACGGAGAAGAAACCCAAAAATAAACAAATGATCAAAGTAGGCGCTGAATATATTAAACGAGTTGAAGTTCAATTCTGCGAACTTTGTAAGACCTATTTACCGCGTAGCGAAAACAGCGAGCGAGCAGTCGCACTTCACTGTTCGACAAGAAGTCATCTAAAACGGTGAGAAAAATAGTCTTATTATCAAGATTTACTATTAGTGCACTGTTTTTAGTCTGGATTTTTGTTTCAACAGTTACGTCAGAGACAACGATGACAAAGCTCTACGTCGTCAAGCTGAATTAATTCATCTCCAGACGTCGTCATCGAACAATTCGAGTGCCCCAAATCCCGGGAACTCTGAAAGTGCAAAAAATTCACCTTCTAATGCCGATGCACCGATAACATCGAACGCTACGACAACTATTGCGACAAATGGTGGCAACGGTGGATCTGGTTCTTCAGAACATGGAAAATCCTCTGAACAAAAAAATACAACAGACACTGAAAACAACACTGAATCCGCGAGCAAGAATGGTCCAAATGGTGACGAGGAGGAAGACGAGGATTATCATGGTGATTGCAGTGATAAATTATGGGATGACGTAGATAAGGACCTCGGGGACATATTACGCGAAGCCGAACCCGGCACCAATAGCGACGACGAGGATTCGCGTTACGACCGTTTTCGCAATTCTGACAAAAATAGCAAGCACAGCAGTAATGACAGCAGTGGCGAGAGGTGTGAAAAGGAAAAAGACATCGACGATAAGGACACCAGTCCAAAGAAACAAGACAGCAAATCAAAATCCGACAAGTCAGACAAATAGTCCATTTTTGAAATTTAGGAGTGGAAGTTAACAATCCAAATCCTGACTATAGAAAGATATATATTCGTATTTCATTAAGTTCTAGTGATGAATTATCATTTTCTTTGGATGATCAATATCTAGTGAAAATAATTCATTTTAATTGCGAAATCCTTTCACTGTAGCTCTTGCATACATATGCATATATGTATATACACATACATGCGTATATGTATATGTTGAAGAATATATATCACCTTCTCAATTATGTTCTCAGTGATGCAATTTTATTTTTTTCGAGCGATAAATGTTTTCGGCAAAACTATGAAAAATACTTGTTTATATTATGCATTGTGCAAAATGATAATCGTTTGTTGTATTTTTTGTCTCATACCGTACAACTTCTATTCCTTTGTACATCTGTATTATTTAAATGACGTAGAAAGTAATAATTTTTTTTATATATATATCGTATGAAAATATAATCTTGAATGAAAGAATAATATGTAATCGGAATTTGAATGCGTTATACGAATGATTTAATTTCGTTGTGAAATAATGTAAAAGCATTCAAGGCGTGGAATAAAGTGTCAAATTGATATTATAAATACTTATAATGAAACAACATCGGAAGGAAAGTTAACTGTGTGAATATCATTAATAAACTATGTTTAAGTTAATTATGTTGAATGTTGTCTTATTCCCGTCCTGAACCAGAAAGAAAACTGGGACGGTACCTCTCCTGCTTGAACATATCCGATGTTTTGACTCACGTCGTGGTAGTCAGCTGTTCAATTGTTTGAAAACAAGTTAAGTTTCAATAAATGAACAAGTATTTTTGTTTTGAATTTTTAAATATAAAAATTCAACTTTTCAAAGCACGAAGATAACAAATGTAAGAAGTCTAGGAAACTTCATTCAATTTTAAGAGAACTTATTTTCTTCATAATATATTTTATTATATTTTAATTTTTTTAACATTTCATAGGTTAGAATGACATCAATCACATCAGCTATGTCAATGTTACACCATGACTATCACATGTCAATTGAAAATTCTAAAACAGTAAACAATGAGAACTGCAATGAGACAAAGAAAATTGGTTCATCGACGCAGTGCTTTGTTTGCGATGTCAAAGTTGTAGGAGTTTATTACACATTGGCAAAATGTAAAACTCAAAGTACAAGAACTAGAGTAATTGAAAAATTAGGAGAACTTGTGGGTGAGAGGTATGTTATGGTTGTGAGAGATCAAAGATATATCTTTTGTAACTATCGAATTGAACTTAATTACAGATATGTGGTAGTGATATCAGAGGATGATATAATTTGTCGCACTTGTGCAAATTTAATGAATACGCTTGACCGATTAGAGGCAGAAGCCAATAATGTGAGAAGTTGTGTATTGAAATTTTTGGAACAAAAATATTCTTTAGAGAAAAATGAACTATCAGGGAATTATAAGCAGAAGGCTCTCTATCAGCCTCCTCTAATAACAAGATCCAACCAATCAGTTGAGAATTCTAGTTCTGTAAATTTAAATAACCCAAGGAAAGCCAATTCTTGGATGAAATGCAATAAGTGCAAGTATACTACACAATGCAATTCTTTCATGGTCCACCACATTCGAGATCACATGAAATTTAAAGTTTCCTGTGACAACTGTGGTGTCCAATTTTCTGGAAACGACCAACATAGATGCAACATACAAGAGATAAAAACTAGCGATGGAAACAAAACAAATATCTCTTCAGTCGTAGAACAGGTTGCACCTGTGTCAACTCCACTATATACAGAACCTCAAATTGTCAAGGATGAGAGCGTTTCTCTAATTCAATTTACTCAATCAAGTAATGAACAAATACAGAATGTTTTGTCATCAGGTAAAGAAAAAACAAATTTCTCGATTTATCGTTGATCCATCGTTAAAATTAAATTCCTTGCAGAGGAAAATCCTGAGTCAAACGAGCAACTGTTTATAAGAGTTCTGCAACCCGACAATGAAATTAGCAAGATATCTAATTCTGAAGTCCAAGAAAATATTAAGAAGCAAATACTAACGTTAACAGAGGATGGAAATTTGAATGTTGTGGAAATGGCTTGGAACGACGAGAATATGCAGGAAGATTCACGTATAGATTTTCTTTGAGTCAAAATAAGCAGAATATTTTTATAATATGTATTTATTATTAACTGCTATTGTACGAAATGTGATAAAACGCGAGTTGCGTTAGAGTCGGAAACTAGTGGTAATTAACATTGTGAATGCAATTAGTCAAAGAATCATCAAGATGTAATTTAAGCGCTCCTTTCTTTGCGGGCCTTCTCGAGGGCAGCTTTGAAAGCAGCAAGGAAGTCTTTTACGGCTTCCTTTTCCTTGTTGTAAACGTTAGCGAAGGCCTTCTTGACTGTGTCCCAGATTTTGCTTACACTTTCAGCAACCTCTTTCCTCAACTATACAAAAAAAAATTAATTACTAAGCACGTTCCAATAACATATGTAAACGTTTGTAAAAATTTCTACATACTTTCTTGGTTTCAGTCTTGATCTTCTCTGCCATTTCGCTCAAGGTTGGGAATTGACTGTCCTTCTATAAAAATTGAAAAAATGTTACAAATTTTCACATTCATTGTTAATTGTGATTCTCATGTGGAAAATTAAACTTACGGCTTCTTCTTCGAGCATGTCAGCGGCTTCATCGACGAAACGTTCAATTTCTTCGAGTTCAGCGTAGTATTCAGGAACATGGGGGACTGGACGGATGACGTCGTGGACGCGGTTGGCGTAGTCCATTGGGCTCATCTGGCCAACGTCTTCTTGGCGGACTGGAGAAGCCTGCGAGAAAAAAGTTTCATTGGATGACTGTCAATATGAAATGTAAAGAAAGGAAATGTCAAATTCTTTACCATGACGGCGGCAACAGCCAGGAGAACGACCAAAGAAATTTTGGAGAACATTTTTGGTTTGGTTTTTGGGATCGGTTATCGTACAATGAGCGATAAATGGAAGAGGAATGATGATTGCATATCCTAATCTCACAGTATTTATACCAAAAAATTGCCCACCGTAATATGCACGCGTCACAACTGTGTCAACAATTTGTTTCGGGGATGCATTCGACGTGCGAAGAATCATTTAATTGACAGATGACGCTTGTATTTACACCTGATAACCCCAATGAGATAATCAAAATAAATGTTGTTTATACATATTGAAATTTATCGAAAATGTAATTATAAACTACGTCATTTTTACGGAATTTCGAATTATGATGTTGATCTTGTGGAGGCTGGTTGCAGAAATGGAGGCGGTTGCCTTAAAGTTTTCATAGGCTAAGTTGGTAATTTTTAATTATCTAACAATTAAATGATACATAATGGAAAAATTGTTATTTTGTAAAACATCTGATATGTTAATACGCAGCTCGTGAAGACGTTTAGTTTATCGGTTCATGATACGTAACAACGAATACGTAAACTGATTAACGATAAAACTGATGTTATTATATAAATTGTGCTTCAGTGCATTGAACTGTTATAAACACAACTGTAAGATAATGTTAGCCATAAAAATTCATTAATTACTCTTCATAAATTTGTATGTGATAGGCATTATTTTTACAAAACTAAAATTTTCAGGGAATTTTCATTGCGAGGGAATTGTATACGAAAAAATTGAAGAACCTCGATAATGATAATTAGCATAACTTATTGTTAAATAAAAATACTAAAATGTTAAATTTATATAAAAATTGTTCAATAAATTTTATTATAGATTGTAAATAGGTTATATAATTTAATTTGAAATTGGCATAGTTCGTATTTATACTTTTACAAATAGATTTTTATAAAAAGATCGACATTATTCATTTGTTAATATTATCGTTAAACTTCGTTTTCTTGTTTGAAAATGGAATTAAATGAGGTTCATAGATGACCTTTCATACACTTGTCACTATTTTTGTTTTGCGAGAATATCTTATTTTGATATTCTTGAATCACGTTATTCTTAAACGATATTTATTTCAATTCGATTATCGGTGATAGGTAGTTTAATTTTACATAAAAAAATGGTATTAAATATTCACATATATAAACCCAATTTAATTTATTAAAATAATATGATAACGTATATTGTTACCCATAGACTACGTTTGACGATATTGGTTCTCTACATGAAGTAAAAACAGAATTACGAGTATCTTTAGTGGTAAGTTTGAATTTTACCGAAAGAATAAAATTGATCAACATTTCTAAAAATTATGCCAGTATCCAATTCAATTATACAAACGCGCTCGTGGTGTTTTATTGTGGGGTCCACCTGGATGCGGTAAATCAATGTTGGCGTCAGCCTTGGCGAATGAAGTTCGAATCAATTTTTTGGAAATTTATTGTCCTCGTTTTGTCCACGAGGTAATTCGCATTATAATTTTGCTCGAGTACAAATTAATTACAAAAATTGTTTTTTTTTCGCAGTACCGTCGTAACCCTCTTGAAGAATTACGAGATTCTTTTGCTAGAGCCGAGAGCTTGACATCATATTTCTTGACAACATAGATACTTTATGTACTCAAAATAAATATAGTTTTGTGTCAGACTTGTTACCGAATATGGGGAATCTTTGTAATGTATTAAAAGAGTGTGTTGATGAATTGATGACAAATCCATTAGTTTACTTTTTGGCTGCTATCAAACGTCCTCACATGTTGGATAAGGATTTGTTGAAACCTGGAAGAATCGAAAAAATTATATATGTAGGATTGCCAGGGAGCGAAGATAGAGTAGAAATTTTGAGAGTTATGACAAAAGTAAATATATTAATTTGTTGTATCTATCGAGATGACGTTTTGACGATTTTTGTAGAATTGGACTACTCCAAAATTTGCACTTAATTCGAGAATCGAAATGATCGGTCAAGTATGCGAAAATTTTAACGGAGACGATTTACACTATTTTGTTGAACGATTGGCGAAAAAAGCAGAGGTGGAATTTTCTGGCGATCCTCAATTAGAAGTCACATTTAAAGATGTTATCGACACATGGATGGAGATAATAATGGTAGAATTCAGTACCAGACCGATGGGAAATGATGTACATATATTATTTTCTTCATAAAAAGATAATTAGAAAACAAAATTATTAACGAAAATTATTCTTTTACAAAGGAATCGGAGCATTACAAAGAGTTCAAAGAGCTTTACTTGCATGGTACGGATTCAAGACCAATTGCTAAAGCATATTGAGGTATTTGATATAATTGAATATGCTATATAATATGATTAAATAAATAAATATATTCTATTTTCTTGAATATGGCGACATTTTCATTTTTATTACCAACTTCCATAAAAAAATCTATGGTGGATGCTAGTGATTTTAGATGACTAACGTTGTAGGATTGTATTCTAGTTGGCCGAACTGTCATTTTCGAAAATTCAGTAACGGTCGTGAATGCGCGGTTCAACTTCGATGTACCAGTGTTGAATTTTTGTAGTTACAACATTTTTATTGTTAGTTCGTTTGTTGTTGCATTTCACGAAGCGATAAAATGAGTGTTGCCACGATGACGAATGATTTGCGTGTTAACATAGTAGATATTTTAGAGAGTGATGATTTTTCCATCCTGGATAAATGGAAATGGCATCACGAGGAAATGCTTAAATTCGTTGACATTAGATTTAAAGGCGATAAATCAGGTAGCAGCATTAAACAAATATTTATGTTATTATTTATATTAAAAATATTTTTCTTCTTCAGGAATTCTTAAACAACATGCTGAAGATGAGCAATTTTTATCAGGACTTCATAATAGTTTAATAAAGATTACAAGAGAGACTGAATCGAAAACTCTAGAATTAAAAATTATAGAAAAAAAGATTTCTAATGCACTGAAAGTACTCGAGAGTTTAGGTACTGAAATAGAGGAAGCAAGAATCAAAAAAGAACAATTATTATTAGAGCGTGTTGACTTGGAAGATGGTAAATCAAAATTTTTTTGCAAATATAACTTTCTATTTCATATTGTACATATTGAAAAATTTTTTACAGATGCACGTTTAAAAAAGAAGGAGAAGAAAGATAAGTGGAATGCATTAAAAAAGGCAGCTCATATATATAAAACCAATTTGAACATCCATTTGAATTTAGAAACACTAGGAAATGATCGTAACAGATTGAATATTTCATTTTTTCCTATTGAAGTAGGAAAAGGAGTATATGAATTGATTGTACTTCACGAGAATGATGTTTGGAAAGGTATATATTTTGTTTGATAGAAATTAATATCGATATTAATATTTTTAATTATTTCACAGTGGAGAATATTTCTCCTATGCCAGAACAATCTGAGTTGGAAGATTTATTTGGACCAGTTGGCTTCCACAAATTTGTTAAAGTGCCCAATATCACTGCATTCTTATGCAAGTTGAGAAAAATTTTTCTCGACCATCGTAACAACAGAAAAAAGGGAGAGAAGTAAATTTTGTTAGACATGGTTTTAAATGAAACAAATTTTATATGTTATAAAATAAGTAGATTTTTTTGTTTATTAAGATTTATACATAAAAAAAATGTTCGTTTTATGTTCTACTACATAAAATGAAAAAAGCAGCGATAGTGTATCTATAATATAAAGTATTTATTAGTGAAAATTAAAATGTACAAAATATTTTGTTTTTTTTTTTATATATATTAAAACCTTCAACTAATGCACATTAATACCGTTTCTGTGTGTTGGTGATTGAGAAATAATTGCTTTTTTTTCCTACGTAGTTAACGCGTCGCTAGGCTAATGATTCGTGAGGATATTCTTTTAATTAAAAACGCAGAAAATAAAAATGGCAAATCACAGTATAATACGAATTACGTTAAAACATCATCTACAATTGTTTTTTCGCAAATATCGTTCTTCTTTTTTAATATTTTTTCTTATATATGGCACATAATAAATACATCACTAACGATAATTCTAATTTCTAGGAGGAAAAATTTAATCGCCAAACGTGGTGGAATAATAGAAAAAACGAATTAACTAAAAACGAAAGAAGATTCATATCGAAACGTCTTGTAATTCATTGAGCGACAGTACGTAACTTTGTACGCTATGGTGATGTTATATTATAATGATTCGCTTCTCTAGCTGCGTCTAATACTCGTGTATTAGAAATACTTTAGTGGCCTAATTATCGCGTCTCGGCACGTGCGGGTTCTATACAGATAAAATTAAGCTCTCTCTCAAAGCCGACGAATGATTTATATATCTCCGCGTTTTTCCTTCTTTTCTATTCCTTCCTTCATTTTTCCTTGTTTAAATTGCAAATCGCGTATTCGAAGTTACATGCAATAACTTTTTTTTCCTATTTTTCAGAATTCGTCTTTTTTCATCACCGGCGATGACGTAGGTGTTAATCTAAGAAGTATTTGAGTAAAGAATAAATAAATATAATTACAACGAATCGTGTTAATGGAGGAATCTTCGACTAATATATATTTATATATATATAATATATAATTAATTAATTATTCAATCAATTACCATAATGAAGTAACGGAGAGAAAACGCGCGGAAGTACACTAAATTCGAATCAAGTTTTGACGAGAAGAGAAGAATGAATGTACATTTTGTCATATAAACAGTTACGTGCGAATATGTCACGCTATTTATTCGTAAGAATATATACTTGTTTGTATGCATGAGGGAGAAAAGAGAGAGAGAGAGAGAGAGAGAGAGAGAAGAAAAATATAGCGGTAAAGGGGGTTGGTGTGGAGCGGTTAATTTATTACGTATGCGTAGAGATGCGCCGATAATAATTTCTACCTATTGGCACGAGTTAACGAAAAGGTCAATTGGTCGCCCACTTCCAATCAGTCGGGATGGTTGAAGCGAGCATTTAACAGATTTCATTTGCTCTATTGACCTAAAGGGGCCCTCGTCCCTTTTTTCACATATATTTATATCTATACACACATATATATTTTTCTTATTTCTCTTTTCATGAATTCATCGGTATCTTTTTTTTTGCTGAAGCGTCTCGCAATAAATAAATAAGACACGTGTTGCGCTGTATATATTGTTCGTCAAGATCATCAAAAAATGAAGAAATAGAAGATATGAATTTGCAAGGTAGAAGAGAAAAAAAAATGTTCTTTTTACATGCTAAACATCGTCTTACGTTAAAAAGAGAGGAAGAAATAGTATGTACAGGTGCGTAGGAGAAGAGATAAAGAGAAGAAAAAGGGGGTAAGAGGGAAGGGCAGAAGAACGAAGTGAAGCACTCGTCGGATCGTCGGTAAGACTATTTACAGTTTCTCGTTACCCCGTTATCGAGCAACGCAATATAATATCTATCTTGATTTCTCAGTGAAAAGTAAAAGAGTTACAAACTTCTATTTTTCGAAACTCACAAAAAAGCGCACCGTTCAAAAACAAACGTCGAATTATTTTCCACCAATCGGACGAGAGGGAGGCGTGTTTTTCTTATGTATTTTTTTTTTTATTTTGGCAGATGAAATTGATCCTCTCATTCGAGAGTCGCGGCGAACGAAACGTTACCACCGGCGGCCAGCAGGAGTGTCGGAGGGAGCGGTGGCATCGCCGACGTCGTCTCCTGGTACATCACGCTCGGCGTCGTTGTCGAGGTCGTCGTTGCCGAGATCGTCGTTGACGCCGTCGTGGTCGACACCTGCGTCGGTACCGTCGAGATCGGCTGGGACGTTGTCGGTGGGGCGACAGTCGTCGACACGCTCGGACAATCGTTCGCCACGCCGTAGATCTTCGCGTGGTTCACCTCGAGCGCGACCGTTAGATCCACCAAGCCGGCATCGCACAGCACAGGGTTATCTAAATGTGTCGAAAGAATTCATCTTAAATTCACGATTGTTCATTGTCATTCGTATTAATTCGTATGTTTTTCAGGGTGCACAGGGTACTCGCTCCGTTTCCTACGAGAGTAGTGAAAATTTTTAACGTGTCCGATAAGGAGAATTAGTAGTGGGAGGAGATAACGACGGTATTTAAACAATAACAACAAACGGAGGTTCCGCTGGCCGTTGGCGAGAGGAGACCAGCAGACGCGTGACGGTAAATAAACGGCGTTCTGGCGCCACCGGGTGGGGGTTATCGCATCGAAACGCTGTCGTCGGCCGTTCCGTCGATGCGCGAACGCTCGTCCGTGTGTGTGCTTTATTGTCGCGCGTGCGTGTGCACCCAGAGATATAAAACGGCCCTGCGTGATTTTATTTTTCGGCTCGATTCGCTATTTCTCGTATTTTTCTACTTGGACCATGAATACTATCGATATTATTTCAAATAATACTATCGGTATTAATAATAAAAAAGTAATAAAAAAACTTTCAAACTCAAACTTGAGCTGAATTGAACTTTCTAAATTTTTTTATTTAAAATAAACTAAATTTTCCAAACTGAAATTTCAAATTATGCAATTGAAATCATTTAATTCAATAGAAAAAATTTCTTCGTTCATTTTTATCAGCCCATTTATTTGTTTATTTGGTCCGGGTGGAAATAGATTTTAATTAGATTAAGAAATTGGAATTGTATTGACTTACCTTGCAGGTAAATGCGAAGGACGTCAGGCACGCCGTGAACGGTGCATCGTGTGTTCGCTACCAGCTCCGGCATCAAGCTCCTGATGCGGTTGGCGCTTACGTCGGCCCAGCAGAGCGCGGGAAATCCGCGGAAGTCACGCTCGGAGAGCGTCACGAGTTTATTATGCGACGCATTCAATTCTTCCAACAATGGTAACCACGTCTGAAAATAAATTTTCGAGAGAATTCTTACTTTGTTCGCTTCCGAGAGATAATCGTCAAATGTACCTCCGATGTTGACTCTAACGACGTCAATTCGTTGTGCGAGAGATCGAGAATTCGCAGACCGTCCAATCCACGCAAATCGTGCATGCCGATCGTCGGCCCGAGGGAATTGTGACTCAAATTCAGTCTCTGCAGTTCCTTCATGCCCAAGAACAGTGAACCCTCCAACGATCTTAAGTTGTTGTGTTGAAGTTGCATATCCTGGATACTTCCTCCGGCGGTTTCCACTTCCTCTTCGACCAAATTCTATCCAGGAGAAAAACAAAAAATGGTTAACCATGTGTCGAAAATTAAAATTAGGTACTTCGTATTTTCTATATTTTTATGTAAATTTATCGAGAATTTTATTATCTAATTGTTATCAAGAATTTTACTATCACGTTAAGAATGATTATTGACACACTGATTTTACCTCAGATGGCAATCTCCCTCTGTAAAGCTTGGTGATGTGGTTGCTGGATAGATCTAGCAACCTGAGGTCGCGTAGACCGCGTAACGAAGCGAACGAGAACTCGTATAGCTGATTGTGCGTGAGATTGAGGCACTTGAGAGATCGCAGGTTGTAAAGCGCGCTATTGCCCACCGTACCGTCCTCCTTGATCTTACCCAGCGACTTGAGCGAGTTGTGACCTAGCTCGAGGTCCTCCAGCATCTCGGCCTCCAAGAAGTCGTCCTCCATGAGCTGTTTTTAGTTTTTCGATGAAGAAAGAGGATAAGAAAATAACGAAGCAGGAATTTAATGACAAACAATAAACGATAATGGAGGAGCGAACGCGCGCGTGACTAATCTCGCGAGAGCTAATAAAAAACGACAAGTTGGAAGCCAATGGAAGCCTAATACCCCGGTATCAACGTCGATCACGGTAAATCGTATAAAACTTTTTTTCCCTCCGTCACGCTCTTCGCGCGCTTCCACGAAACCTTATTACGCTAATTGATTTAGGTTGCGTCGAGTTTAATTATCGTCTCCTCTTTCTCACCTCCTGAAGTTCGTTGTGGGTTAGCTCGAGGAACTTCAACCTGCGAGCCTTTTGAAGAGTACCGTCGAGGCTCTGAATTTTATTCTGTTGGAGGAAAAGTGACTCGAGACGATGTAGATGACGGAACTCAGCGGGTAGATGGGTCAGCTTATTGTCAACTGCGTACAGCATCTTGAGATTGTGTCCGGATGAGGGTAACTCGCCGTCCAACGACGTCAGCTGGTTCGCGTTTATCAACAGCCATTCCAATTGATTCAAATCGCTAAAACGAAGAAAATTCTGATCTTCTCTCTAGATCACTCGTAACATTTTCATTTCACGATATCTTCCGTCAGAAGAAAATTTTGTCAGAAACTTTTTAAAATCAAAAAATTACCGTAGGGTTCGGTTGAGACTGTCGAGACGATTGCGTCCCACGTGCAGATGTTTCACCAACGGTGGTAGCGAGCCTGGTACCATCTCGGATATCGCATTACCAGCCATCGACAGGTGTTGAAGAGTCGGATTGTACTGCGGATCGATAAATCCGAGTAACAATGAGTTCAGGTAAAAAAATTTGGCGCAGCTCCTCATTCTCGAGGACTTACCTTAAAATCGTCGGCGTCTATACGATTTATGCGGTTCCGGCTGAGGTCGAGGGTACGGAGCAACGACAGGTGGGACAGAATATGACGCGGTATGTTGGGCACGTCATTGTCAGCCAGGCTCAGGTACTGAGTCCGACCGAGACCCTCGAATACCTCGCCGTCCACGAACCTGAGAAGCAATCAACGTGTATCAACGGACGTCGCAAATAACCGGAGAAGGACGAGGAACGTCGAAGAGGATTCTCGACTTTCTACGCACGATTATTCGCATTCGTATCGCTCGGCGGATTATTATAATTGCGTCGATAAAAAAACACCGAATCAATGGAGTTTTTTCTTCGCGAAAGGTCTTTTTTTGTCAATTCCGTTACTAATTGTACGAGAGAGGAGACGAAGAGCGTTCTCTCGTTTGCACGCGTTTGCACGCCGTCGGCCGGCGCACGATTATCGTTGCAGCCGCATTATACGCAAAAACATGTTTACTCGCTCGCCTCGAACGTCGGCTTCGTGACACACACATGGCGAGCTCGCTACAAGCCGGCCGATCCGAGTCGCACATTTTTTAATTGGCTAAAATTTTTCCCGCGATGAAAAAATTGCTCTACGATTACGTCTCTCCGTCTCCGTCTCTCCTTAGCCCGTTTCGAGTGAATTTCAACGAGGCAAAAATCCGAGGAAAAAAAAGATACGGCGGTCGATAATTTGCGAAAAAAAAAGGAATCGATCGAAATCGCCGGTCGTCGATTATACCCGCGATTCCGATTATTCAAGTCTCTCCGTCTCGCTTCCACTCACGGCCCGTGTTATTTAATTATTCAGTGGCGCACGATAAAGTGCAGGGCTTCCACACGATAACACGGTATAGGGGTCACGTGCCCCCGGCTCCGATTAAAAAGAAATTTCATTCTTGCCCGCGCAAGACGTCTTCTTTCATTATTATATTTGCATTAATAAAACGAGAAACGGTCGAATAAAAAGGAGGAGGGGGAGAAAGAAAGAGGAGCGTTATCGAGAGAATTCGACCTCGCGAGAGACATCGCAATCCTGAATCGAACGTCATTGTTTGTGAACGAGATTCCTTCTCTCTCTGTCTCTCTTTTTTCTCGCGAGACGTCCATTCAAACGATTGCTGCCGATGACCCCGGCGCGAATCTCTTATTGAGGAAAAATAAATACATGTGTGTAGATTTCATAGGAAAATGTGGATAGAGTCGGTTCGATCCCGATCGTGCCTCGTTGTTTTTTTGGGCAGGCGTGCGCAAATAATTAATGTAAAAGTATCGATTGTAAAAGTTCACGCATCGTCGGAATCCTCGATTCGCGGGGCAAACACATGCGCGACGATCGCGAGCCATTTGGGTTAATCGATAAGGAAAAACTGATTTGTTTGAACGTTAAGCGAAGCGTGCTCGCTCGACAATCGATTTGTTTGCGATCGAACGATTTTTTGGCAAAATCCAGTTCTATCTACCTCTTCTGTATTCGGATCCCCCGCATTGATCACGTGAACGCTACCTGTTCGCTATGTTTGCTCCAGGACTCGTGATTTCTGGTCGATAGCTCGTCGAAGCGCATATTTTTCAATCGGGCACGTAACTCCACGTGACCCAATCGTTCCATCAATTCTAACATTGTTAACTTAATTAGGTTTGTTCTTCGTCCCGATCGATCGCAATCAAGTTCGATTTACGCGTGATTTACATAGTCGATCGAACACGATTCATTTTAAGTGCTGCATCATTTGTATGATTGTCCGTCTTTGCTTTTTTATTTCAATCACTTGGTCAAATAGCGAGGATTCGCTTGTCCTGGAAATCTTTCGCGTAACTCAATTAACGCGATTGTTTTTCGGGAGTAGGTCAGACAAATGATGTAACTATAAGACTCAAATTTTACCCAAATGATCAGATTTTGAGGTCGGTATTTAGAATTTTTGCAATCGATTCGCTAAACAACGATCTCACTCGCAATTGATCTACGAATATAAACGATAAAAATATCGATCCGAGCACTCCGATCGCGAGGCAACATTGAGTCCCAATGAAGACGAATAAAATTTGATCTCGACGAATCGCTTCCCAATTTAAAATCTCAAACTCACCCAAGTCGATCGTGATTGAGCTCGAGCCTCGTGATCGACATCTTGAGCTCCTTAAAGTCGTGCCTCGAGATGTCCTTGAGATTCGAATGCGACACCCTGAGGGTGATTTGCTGGTCCGGCGTGAACTTCCCTCGTAGCGCATCGGCGACCTGACCGAAGGAGTCCATCCTCTCGCATATCACCTCGATCCTCTCGCCGTGTCCATGGTGTATCGGGCTATTGTTGCCATTGCTGTTGATAGTCGTCTGTCCGGGACTGATAACGGGACCGGTGAACTCCTCTTGTCGGCAGGTGCAGGGGCTTATCTCGCGCCTCACGGCGCAGTGAAGGCTCGTGCTGGCCGCGAGGCCCAGCAGCGTGTAAAGAAGCCCCGACATTTGACGCAAACTCTCACAAGCCAAAAAAAAAAAAAAAATGAAGAAACACACTAGAGGACAGATCCTGGATGATCCACGGATCACCTTCGAGCACCGCACCACCAACCGCACACTGTCAACCACAGCTCCGTACGAGAAAAGAAGGCTCACTCCTGCGGAATCCACCAACGCGCGAAATACGATTTACAATCTTAAACCGTGCGTGCGTGCCGGCCGTTCATGCACTGACGGTCGCGCGCTCACGAGTCGTTTATACCCACCAAGAACGAGTGAGTATGACCGTCTGGGCTTTACGGTGAAAGCTATACCTCCCACCTAAACTTCTCCGTCTGTCTCCCTCTCGCTGCACTATATACGCCTCTCTCTCTCTCTCTCTCTCTCTCTCTCTACTACTCTTTTATTTATTTATCGCCTCTCTCTGTATTCGCTCTTTCGCGGTTCAAAAGTCGTCACCGATGGGAGCGACGGGGGTTGTCGAGGTTCGTACGAGAGGGCTGCGTGGGGGCTCTGTCACTTTCTAACCGGGGGGTTGTTTCTTTTGCTTTGGCGAGAGTTTGTCTCTCTCTCTCTCTCTCGCTCTCTTTTTTAAGCTCGGCACTCTTGGCGCCACGAACGCGGCAAAGACATTAAGTCGCGCCGCGACTCGTGAGACTTACTTATAGTCGCACGTCGCCGTCCCCCCTCCTCCCCCCTCTCACCCCCGCCTGTTCGTCGAGCTTGACCCCTCTCTCTCTCTCTCTCTCTCTTCGCTTCTGCCACCGGTTTTTAATGCGCGCACGAGACGAGCCACGTATTCTGACGCGTCTTGCTGTCTTCGAACTTTTTTTTTTTATCATTTCCACGGGTTCCCCCCTCGTCCGAAAAATCCCGCCCTCTCCCCCTCCCCCCTCTCGTTGACATCACCCCGATGATTCCATCTCGTCTATCTCGGCTTTTTCACGCCCGCTTTTGTGTTGGTAATAGGACTCGGGACGGAACGGGACGTCCCGCAGATAAGGATTAGAGCAACTTTGGCTTTTTTTTCTCGCCAGTAGGAGGAGAATCATTTTTGTTGACAAATAAGAGTACAGCGCTGGTCGTTGATCAGATTTAATTGGGAATAGGGAGCGTTTGTAGTCAGAGATCATTTCCCGTTCACATGAAAGTTGACGTTAATTCTACCGAATTTTCTTTCGAATTACTATTTTTCAAATTAATATGCATGCGTGTATGTATGTAATATAATGTGTAATATATGTGTAATGTATTTTCATATGAATCGAATATTTTATTTAGTGTTCAAAAATTTGTTCACATTAAAAATAGGTAATTTTGGACTTGGCGTTACAATTTTCAAATTTCATCAGAAAATCGAAACTCCAGACCGGAGTGTGTTAAAATTTAGTGTCAACAAAGTATCGTTAATTTTAGCGAAAAGGGTACTCGTGATCCCCATGTGTGGCCTCTCATATCGCGTTTTTCCATCCACGCGCTCCTCGACTCACGCGCGCTCTACGTGGGGGAGAGGTGAGGCTTGTCGATCACGACGCGCGTAACGAGCAAACAATTATTTTAACGGTCGTTAAGCACGCCGAAATTTTTCCTCCTTCTCCCCGATTTTCGCCCGAGAAAATCTTCGGCCAATTTGTTCCCTCCGGCTCTTTTTTTTTAGCTCTTCCTTTATTCGCCTCGGCATGCGGTTCGCGCGTCTCGTAACGCAAGTACGCACGAGCGAGAGATAAAAGAGCTCGAAGTAGGAGGGAGGAGGGGGGGGGGGGCGAGTGAGATGCCGGGTGTACGCGTGTGGAGGGAGAGAGGGGGGAGGAAGTGGGAGGGGAAGGGAAGAAGAGAAAAAAAAATGAAGAGGAGTCCCGAGTGACTTTGCTCGCAGAAAATGCAAGCGAGCCGGTGTGCGTTGGCGCCAGGCCGCATTCTCGCATTCGTTAACCAACACGTCTTTCTCTCTCTCTCTCTCCCTCTCCCTCCGTTCGACACCCCCCTCCCCCTCTTCACGGCTTCCTCTTCCACTTCATCGGAAGCTCCACCGAGATACGCGCAAGGGACTTCGCGGAATACCGAATTTGCACTCGACTCTGATTTACTGACTCGGTTTTTTCTTCCCCCTGGAAAAAAAGTCTGCCCCTCTGCGGAGTCACATTCGGAATTTATCCACTTTTTTAACGTTCTTTTCGTTTTGTTCTTCTATTTACCTTTTTTGTCATCCGCTGTTTACTTTTTCGTTTTCTTCTATTTTTATTTTTCTCCTTTATTTGTTGCTTTTTTTTAACCGCTCATAGCGAATTTTTTCCGGAGGAAGAGGTACGTTTATTTTCCTTTTTACCTTTTTTGTCATCTGCTGTTTTCTTCTATTTTTATTTTTCTCTGGTATTTATTTGTTGGTTTTTTTTGTCAGGCTGCTTATAGCGAATTTTTTCCGGAGGAAGAGGGATGACAGGGTGGCTAGCAGTCGAAAACGGCATTCCAGGTGCACCGAGCGTCCCCCCGGAGCGCGCGAGGGTCCCGTCGAGGATGTCGCCGCGATTCGAACGAGAACGGACAAATCGACGATCAATATTCAAGTAACGTGACACACACCGCCCGAGTGACGAATAAAACACGATCGGACGTTCGAATAATTGCAAACGGCGCAGTTTGTCGAGTTTATTCTCTCTCTCTCTCGCTCGCGCGAGTTTCTTCGTTCGATTTTTTTTCCCGCCTTTCGCGGAAAGAGGAGATAAAGAGAGGAAGGGAGCGAGAGAAAGAGCGAGAGAGACGAGGATAGAGCGAGAAAAATTTATAACGAATATATATCGGCCCCCAAGTCTACATTCCGTTCAGTGCAGCGGCCTCGGCCGCGGAGCATTGCATTCCGAAAAAAGCGACGGCGGGCCGCTTGCGCGCGACTCTCTCGTGATCTCTCTCTCTCTTTCTCTCTCGCTCACTCTCTCTCTCTTTCTCGTTCTTGCACTCGCGTATATAGTCCAAGAAACGAAATAAATACGCACTCGGACGTTCCGGCCGAGATACGGATTTTCCAAGAGTTTGAAAAAAAGAGAGAGAGAAAAAAAAGAGCGCGGATAGATTAATTCTCTAATCTAGCGAGTTTTTCAATTGTGACGCAATCGCGTTGCTCGACGATTAAGAAATTAAAATGGGAGGGACATAGAGAACGATAGAAGAGAAAGAATGAGAAGATAGGAGGAAGAGAAAGAGAGAGAGACTGGTGGGGACGGGGTCAACGCGTTTGTTTCACCGATCTTATGCTGAAAAATACGAAAAGGGGAACGAGCTCATTTTTATCGCGAGTTTCGGGGCGGATCGTTATAAATTTTCTGCCGAGCTCTGGCGAGTCTCCGACCCAGCTCGCGAACGACTCCAAAGCAAAGGTCAGGAGTTGAGAAGAAAGAGAGAGAGACGGAACTTCTTATCGATCTCGTCTATTATTCTTTGAGCCGTTTGACGCACGCGAATAGCATCTCTGGAATGCGATGGAGAATTCCCCAATTGTCTCATTCTCGAATCGAAATTCGCGTCCGGAATTCGACCGGATAAGTATTGTCGCGTTTATTTTCACTTTTTTCGGCTGCGCGTCGGCAAAAATGTTCCCCTCGAGTCGATCGACGGCCGGTAATTCAGCGCGTGACGTCACACCCGCGGCCATGTTTCCCGCTGGTCGATGACGTAATACGGCTGCAACCGAACGGTGATTCGCGGAAAAGTAACTAGCCAATCAGACAACGCGGTGTGCCATTTTGTCGCTATCGAGTTGGTAACGGTCGTTCGAACATTACCCATCTCGATCAAACCTTACTAAAAATTGCTTGACGAGTTCTGGGTAAAAGTAACGTGCGTAGTCGTTTTTTTTTATCCATATAAGCTCAAGCTTTAAATTACCTTCCTGTTATTCTTAAATTTATTTGTTAACGCGTGTGCGGAGAGTTCGGGTTTGATATTTTTTCTTGTATTTTTCTATCTCTCTCTCCACCTATCACGTATGTATACATATTTATATATCCCCATACATACGAAGTACGATCGGACGCCGAAGTAAAATAATAAAAGAAAAACGCTGCTCGGCACACGTTGGTAGAGTGAACGACGAATGTCGAAGACGTACTAGCGGTAACGGCGTGACGAAACGAGGAATAGTGATAAAATTTGTCAGTGATAGGAATCTGTACCTTGTTGCTGTAAACGTACATTACCTTACAGCATCTTCACTTTTGATTTGCTGACGAACGGTGAGTATTGTTCGTCGATACATTTTCCTTGAGTATACCTATATGCGCGTGTGTGTTGTTTTTACGTATGTATGTGTACTGTACGTATTTACCTTTATATTAAAATTACATATCGACGTATTATTCAATTGTCGTGCTCTCGACTCACGTCCGAATTTTGTGTAAAATTTTTTTACAGCTAACGTGGCTTTTGCGCGAAAGAAATATTGTTAACGCAAGAAGGAAGCGAGAGAAATTAGCAGAAGCTCGAAAATGATCGACCTTACGGTGAAAACTTTGGATTCGCGGAATCATTCCTTTTCATTGGAAGACGACGTGAGTATTATATTAAGGAAAAATGAATAAGCAGAGCAATATATCTGGTGTAACACCCGATTGCAAATTCGTCGTGATGTTTGCTTGTTTATGCTAATTAGAATCTATAATGTTAATATCAGTTGTGCAATAGTCGAATTTATTCTTTGCGATGTTGATACAGCAAATCACAGTACGCGGTTTTAAGGAACACATTGCCGAATCAGTTAATGTCCCAGCAGATTCACAGAGATTAATTTACTGTGGCAGAGTATTGCAAGACGATAAAAAATTAAATGATTATGGTGATTATAAATTTTATGTTCTTTGAAAATTTCATTACAAATTTTGGACACAATGAAAATATAATTAATGTATTTTGTCATTGTTCAGATGTTAATGGAAAAGTTATACACTTGGTGCAACGCGCTCCACCGCAACCAGGTCAGAGAGGAAATGACAGTGGTCAGAATCAGAGACAACGAAATCATTTCTGGCCCCATGGTGCCAATGCAGCTCACATACCGACAGGCAATGCTATGTATGTTGGAGCTATGTCGATGCCAGCAGAAATAGTAGAAAGTCATGGTAAGTCGATTATTATAAATTGTTTAAATTGAAATTCATTGCTAGTATATATCAATATTATGCATTTTCCCTAAAATAAATATTTTTCTTAGGCTTGCCATTCCCGCAATTGAGCAACACATTATCATCCGGACGATTGACCATAGCTAATCGAATGTTAGATCGTGTGAATTCCATAATTGACAGATTGAACGATCCATCTAGACCGGTTACACCACCAACCGAGAGCAGTAATTTAACGACGTCCCAACCAGGAGCGGAATTACCGACAGAATCAGAAGAGTTCGTATATGAAATTTTAGAATACAAAGTTGTGTTATTTATCATTAAAGTTGTTTCATTTCTCTAGAAATGACAATGGCGCTAGTGGTGGTACAAGGCTGGCTCAAGCAGCATCAGCAGCCATTGCTGCTGCTTTATCAGCTGCAGGTTTAAACAATGTTACTCTACTCAGAGGTATATAAAAAAACTTTAAATTTCAAAACAAAGTTTTCTTTATGTGAAACTTTTAGTTTCTGATTAAAGTTTTTTTATAATTTATCAATTAAAACTATTGAAAACTGCAATTATTGTATAATATACCTAAAAGTGAATTAAGAAAGCAGTTTTCTTCATAGTTATTTCTCAGTTATTGACAAAAGAAATTGTTTTAAGGACCCAGTAACGAAGTTTCATCTGAATCCCCGGAAGCAACCAGTTCAAGTGGTGGTACGAATGTTGAAGGTTCAACACAAACACAGAGCCAACAGCCTCATCAACCAGAAGAGGCAGCAAGCGGTGCAAATCCTGGATCACGACCATCAGAATCCGAGCTTCCTCGACCACCACAAATGGCAAATTTGCTCGAAAGATTGATGGATATGCAACAACGTCTGAGGCCTCATATGCAACGATACTGTAATCTGATGAAAGACGATCCAGTGCTTCAACCGAGTACCGAATCTGTTGCTGGAAGCGTAGAGGATAGCCAACGTATAGTAAATGGAGTCAGTCAGTGTTTGCACTACCTGTCTCATACGTGTCACGCTTTAAGTGATATTATAGTCGACATGGGTCAACAACCACCTAGGAATTTACGATGTCGACCAATAATTGTTCAACATTCTGCTATTGTACAAGCTGGCATTCCTATACAAGTCGAGGCTCACATAAGACTTCATAGCCGCAACCCAAGCAACAACAACGAACAATCTAATGAATCTGAACCACAGTCGCCACAAAATCAGTCGCAACAACAACAACAACAACAACCACAACAACAACAACAACAAGAGAATACCCAATCTCAATCAACGCAGCAAATTAGTGCACAGCAGCAGGAACAGTTGATGGCGTCGCTATTGTTGCCGCAGCCGCAACCTCAGCAACAACAGCAACAGCAACAAACTCAAACCTCATTTGGTATGTTCAACCTGCCCAGTAACGTTGAAGTATTAATGGAAGTTGGACCAGAAAGCACGTCTGATTCCACTGGCGGAAGTGATCAACCACAAGGCAATGGCAATCAAAATAACAGTGGTGAGAGTAATTTATTTTCAGATCTTTACATAAAATTTTCAAAATTTTATGAAATATTTTTTATTTTAACAGGCAGGTCAAATAATAGTGGACCAAACATGTTCCCATGGGGATCTGCACCAGCTCCTGATTTTATTCGTAATCTCATGCAGGCTGTAGCAGGTCATATGGTTCAAGGTACTCAAGCTACAATGACATCGCCACCTTCTTTAATAACCCTTGATAACGGAACGAATACAACTGCTCAGAGTACACAAGCACGGTAAGATTTAATTTCTAATTATATTTGATAGTTTTATTGATTACTATAACAAAATTGGTATTTTCAGGAGTAACGTGGGGACACATCCAACAACTGCCACTCAAACCCGTAGCACAGCTCGGCCGCATATATTCCATCAGCATCCGATGGCATCTATGCTTAATTTTGATCCATTTCTACCATGTAACTCTCATCATGTACGATTTAATCCAAACGCGCCAAATTCCACGTCTACATCGTCCAGTAGCCAGCAACCAACTAGACAAAGCCGATCAGCTAATAGTGAAGGACAGAATCAGTCGCAGACGGCATCGTCGACGGCATCGACTGGAAATACGGCTGGTTCTGCCCCATCAAGCAACAGTTCGCAGCCGGCCAGCGGCAATCCTATGTTAAATTTACTTCAACAGATGCTTGGGGGTACTGTTGGCCAGTCGCAGGCTCGTATTAGCATAAGTCACAGCGAAGACGAATTGGCAGAAAGCATGGAACAGATATTACACGGATTTCCTGGCGATCATGTACACGTACAATTCATTGGTGAGAGTTCCACGGGAGAAGGAAGTTCTACGGGCGATGACTCAAATGTTCGTACAGTAGCAGATTTGCTGGAACGCCGTGGAATTAAATTTGAACGGTCACATGATACTGGATCACGAGTTGATAACTTTTTACGAGATTTAGGTACGATTCTCATAAGAAATTTGGTTGTCTGCGATGCGACGTGGATGCTAAGGAGAGATCAGAATGAGTCACTTTCTACGCTCAGACCTCCTCTTCAGATGTTATTGTATTCTTCATTTGAGGATGAAAGTCATGACGAAATGGCGCAAAGTATAGCGCAAGGTCTGATAGCGCATTTGAGACCACATCTGGAGAATCTTGCGATGGAAGTTAATGGGCGGAGAATCAACATTGTTGCCACATTCGAAACTCTTTTCATTCGTCATCTTAAAAGCGCGATAAAGATTATATTTGACAACGGTATTTAAATAATCAATTTGGTCTTACATTAATTTATTCCGTTTTTTTTAATTTACATTGTTCTTCTTTCTAGATATTACTGAAGCTGCATTCGGCCGAGAAATGATGGAAATCGTTACACTTCTGGGAAAGCAATTCTGTATGATTTTAAGATACATGACTAGTGGGCCCTACGAATTCGAATCCTTTGTTATGTCTGCTATGGTAAATTGAATACATACCGATGAATCTCACATCTAAAAACTAATGAAAATATGTTTTTTAGAGATCCTTCTGGATCGATTTCAGTCCTAACGTTAGAACGTGGGTGCAACAAGCATTCCTTGATAACTTTTGGGAATATTTGGCAAAAACAAATCAAAGAATACCAAATTCTGAAATAATTCCATGGCTAGTATTTAGAGATACGCCGTCCCAAACTTCAACAGCATCGGTGTCTGAAAACCAAAAACCATCAGAACAACCAACTCCCGAAGTAAATACAAATCAAATTTTCTAAATATCGTTTGAAAATTATTTCAATGAGTGTAATTATGAAATTTTTATTTTAGCCAATGGATACGGAAGCTATTGAGGTGGGACAACCAAATGCTCAATGTCCACAACGTCCATCGCGACCTCAGCGTCCAGCGATGGAGGAGCCCGAAGATGTTCCTGAAACTTTCCCTGGACACGAAACGTTACCCGCGGTGAGAAATTTGACAAATTAAAATGGTTACTCCATTTAATTAAGTTATTCTATAGACTTATTTGCACTTTATTAAATCACATTTAGAAAAGGCGGAAAATTTCTTCAGAATTACTGCATCAATCGAAGTAGTCCGAAATATCATACCGGAAATATTTTTGATTATTTTAAATAAGTAAATTTTAAGAAAATTCGAAAATCAAGAAATTCTAATGTGAAAACTAATAAATCTGTTTTTGTAGGACTGGGTGCCCATAATCGCTCGTGACGGAGCCCGACAGAGGCGACAGCTGCAGTCAATGACAAATGGAGGTGTTTCGACTTTCAGTGATGCTTACCTGGGCGGATTGCCGAGCAAACGACGAAAGCTCATCGAGCAACAAAAACCCAGGTTGCTCGTTAGTCCAACACCTAACAATACAGCAATAACAGCCTCGATGGAACGCCTTGTGAGGGATGGTATCAATCGTGCTGGCGTCGACGAAGTCGAGGGTGTGGCAGCGGCCGTTGCGTCTGATCCAGGAGTCCGCCGAGCGTTTGGTCAAGCCATACGCGACAGTGTCAACCCACAACGACAAAACACTCCAGATTTTCCCGATCCACTACGTTTTCCGAATGCTACAAAATATTTTGCTAATCAGGACAGGTCGCCAAAATGAGAAAAATTGATCAAAATTATAGACAAAACCCAGGGAAAATGAAATATATTCTATAGTAGTTGTGCGTTAAAAACAGCACGAGAATGGTATATTCATTTTTTTAATATTATTAAAGTTAGTATAGTCAGGCCGTATTTACATTGTACGATTTATCGTCGGATTTTGGACCAAATACGTCTAATTCAAAATGTACTTTGTGTATATTTTTGAATTGGATGAATTTGTACAATACCGACTTTCGACTTTGTAAACGCGGTCGTTGCTGTCGCTATTAATAATATTATTATATTTGAAACATTCTCACTTGGAAAAAGAATACGTATTTCATTGCTGTAATATAAATTTGAGGAGATTACAAAATCAAATATTTTTCTTTCTGTCGATTACAAAATAATTTATACGAGGCTGTCTTTCGCTACGATCGGCGAATTTTCGATGTTTATTTTTAGTCCAGTTAAATATGTTAAGTAGCCGACCGTATGCATAATTTCAAGATAATTCTGTGCGATTGTGAATACGGAGTGTCATTAGGCAAAGTATGTACATTGCGTGTTTGTATTTTGTTTTCTCTTACTTTTCAAGATGATTGTCATTGTAGATAATTGCAATTTAAAAACGTCTGATTTGACACGAAGAATTTTTATACACGGAGAAAGAATTATTTTGCCTGTAAAACTACTTATATATAAAAAAATATCTTAGGAACACGAAAGGAGTCCAGATTACGTGGGAACGTCCGACTGTTAATCGCGTAATTTCGGGTCAATTACATCTCTTTTGAGAGAGAGGAAGGAGCAATCCTTCTCTTTTTTTATTTAGAGATCGAATGACTTATACATTGTTCAAATGTTGTACGTATCACGCGTACACGTTAACCATGTTGTATACTGAATGATAACTATTATCAATTATATAAAAAAAAAGGTATATATAGTGAACCTGAGGATGTTTAAAATTTCGCTTATATTCGTATGCTAAACAAAAAAAAAGAACGAAAAATGAAGAAAAACCATAGGATTAAGAAGAATTAATAAAAAGAACAGAGATTGTATTCCAAACAGATATCCGACGAAGATTGTTTTTATTTACACAACGAAACAAATTCCCATCCGAGGTCAAACGTCCTAGAAACGGAGAAATCTGAAAATTGGCCCAGGGGGCCGAAGAAGACGCGATTAGAAGAATGCGCGCTCATCCAACGTGCCCCCACCGGCGGCAACGAGGTCACGACAGTGGGGATGGTGGACGAAGAGGAGCGCAGAGGGGGGGGGGGAGCGTTCACGCGGCTCTGTGTGCACGACAACCCCCGTACGCGTGTTGGTGGCGTGTAAAGGCATAATAAAGGTCGCGGGCTCGAGAGTCTCGCAGTCCGCGCGGACTGAACAGCCGGCTGTCGGGAGCGAGCCTCTTTCGGCGCGGGACATCGGCACTCGCCGATTGGCCGACGGGCAGCATGCGCGCACTGTCATTGGCCTTTTTCGTGCTCGTCGACGCCTTCCAGGGCGCGGCAGCGAGTTTTTCCCCATCCAGGTTGGACGAGAGCGATTTCTCGTTCAGCGATAGGTTCCTCGTAACCCGTAGCGCGCTCGAGGAGTCCGCGCGGAGCGAGTTTTCTTCGAGAGCAACGAAGAGGGAGCGAGGGACGAAGAGGAGAGAGCGGTACCACCGAGGTTAAGGCGCCTCGGCAATCAAGTAGAACTCGGGCCAAGCAGGGGCGGTTATGGGTGGTTATCCGTCGCGTCGAAGAGAGAACGCGAGAACGAGCGGCCGAGAGAGAAAGAAGCGGAGAAGAAGACGGCCATATTTAAATAAGGAAATCGAGCGAGCTCACGCCGCTTTTTCGCCAGCCGAGTTTCCAGCGGCGTCCTCGAGGAAGGACCCATCGGCAGGAAAATTTTCTACGCGCCGGAAAAGCTATACGGAGAATTTTCGTGGAACGCGTAGAGGCGTCGGTGCGCGACCACGTGGTGATGGCGGTGGTGGGGAGCGAGCGGAGAGGGGAGAGAGAACGGACGCTCAACTCGAGCCTCGTACCGCTCAGTTGTTATCCGTGCGTTCGCGCGTTAGGTGCCAGGAAGCTCGAAGCGCGTCACAAACTGTGTCGATAGCGCGCGTTACCACTAGCCGCGTTCGTACCGATCGAACCTGCGAATTCTCGAGGTGTTTATAAGTTCAGTTTGCGTTGATAACGCAGGAGTGTGAGAATTTTGTGCCTTCCAGCCTCCTACTATTGAAGAAGGATATAAATAAATCCCGGTTAGCGGGGTGAACGTGGGTGTCGTCTCGCTGGTGATGCCGCACGCGTGAAATCTTTTTTTTTAGCCAACCAGTTGGTTAATCTTTTTTTTCAACATCAGTATGCATGTGACGTGTCGTGTTTGACGTCCCCTGCCTCCCGGAGGGAGTTTTTATTGTTGATTCCTTCCTCATACGACAACGTGGTAGTGCTATGTGACCCGGTGGATTATACTGGATATCACAGGAGTACGTTTTCTCGCAATTATCGAGGCGAGTGGTCTCACGACATCGGACGCTCGCGTTTTTCGGCGCGAAGGAACGAGAAGATCGTCTAGCGGGAAAGCGAAATGTACCCCAGCGCTGGAATGAACGCCGCAGCTGTGGCCGTCGCAGCTGCCGCTCGTCATCCTGTGAGTAAAAATTCTAATTCTCTTTCTCTCTCCTCTTTTTTTTTTTTAATTCCTCCTCTCCCGTATTTTCGCCTCTTCAAAAAGCGACGAGAAAAAAGTTTTCGAGTACACGAGTGGAGAGAGGGGATTCGAGAGCGCGAAACGGAGAGAGTAACCGGATACTCTGGCGAGCGATACCGATAAACGGTTCCACGTAATCGTTTCACGCTCGCGCTGATTACTTCTCTTCTCTCTCTCTCTCTCTCTCTCTCTCTCTTTCTCTCTCTCTCTCTCCGCTTCTGCGAACGAAAAAAGGAGACTCGTTTATTTTAGCTTACTCACTCGGACTTATAAATATTCCCGTCGATGAAAATATGCGAACGGAAGGAAGAGAGAGTATCGAGAAATTTTTGAGAAAACAAGCCGTGGAGTGTAAGAGCGCGTTCAGGGACTGCGCGATAAATTTTTCGGAGAAGTCCAGCGGAGAATTGGGAAAAGGAGGATTTATTTTTACGAGCTCCCGCGGGTCCTCGGCGCTTCTACCTGGACGGTTTTCGAGAGGCTAGGGGTCCGTTAACTTTTCGCTAATCCTGCCTAATTCCATTAGGTTTCTCTGCTGTCCCTCGGAGCTCGTGAAATTTTACCTAGAGAGGTCGGAACGCGGAGTAGTAGGCGAGTAATCATGTGTAGAGCGAAACGTAGAGCTTTCCAATGGGCATTCATAACGGCAGGTGCTCGTTCCGAGTCAAAATTTGTCCCTCGGCGTTCTCGAAGGTTAGGATTGTTAGGCGTACAACTTTCATTGAGCGAGCCGGTCACTTTGTCGCTCGTACCGATGACCTTTTCGTCATTCGCCACGACGAATTTTTTTCTACCACGGAATTTTTCCCAATTTTCGACCTGGCGAAAATTTCTCGAGGTCGCTCCCCGAGTGTTTTCAGCTGAGCCAGACGTTATCTTTTTTTTTCTTTCGCTTCTCTTTTCTCTTGAATCTTCTAAACGCGCGCGCACGCGAGCCGCTTGACCGAGTTGACACAGGCGGTGTTATTGGCGCGCTCTCGCTCCGTAGGGGCCCCACGACGGCTCGCTTGTTTACGTACAAGCTGTACAAATATTATTTCCGGGCAAACCCCCTTCGCGCATCCCTCCCCTACGAGCGAGGCCGAGCGGTATCATCGCTGAAACACGAGGGTGAAAATTTTCTCGTTCGCCAATCCTTTTCCCGTCGGTGCTGATCTTCGAAGAATTTATTCCGAAAAAGCTGGACCTACATCGAATTTTGGCTGAATGAAAATTTTAGCGATTGTTGATTGTAATAATTCTGCAAATTGGTACAAGCCTGTTATCTCTGAGTTTCAAAGATTTCTGAAAAATATTTGTTTACAAGGTTGTGATAAAATTGTGATTGTTTACAACCCTAAAAACCGGTTCACACGATAGGATAGCTTTTCCCTCCTAAAAATTGGTTTTAGGCTGTTATCTCTAAGTTTCAAAACCTTCTCTAAAATATTTGTCTACAAGATTGTGATAAAATTGTGATTGTTTACAATTCGCTCTAAAACTCACACTAAAATTATTGTAGTAATTGTTAGTTGTAATATAATACTAAAAATTGGTACAGGTCTGTTATCTTCTACCCCAAAACTCTTCCTAAAACATTTGTTCACAAGATTGTTATAAAATTGTGGTTTGCAACCATAAAAATCTGTCCACGCACTAGAACTTCTTCCCCGAAATTGTCGAAAATCTCGATGCTACAAAAATATTGTTCCCCAGCGAAATTACGGTCACAAAAATTCTCCGAAAGCCCACACCGACGAGAGAGAGAGAGAGAGAGAGAGAGAGAGAGACAGACGCGGCTCGGACTGCGCTGTTTGTACGGCCCTGAGTAAACACGGTCTAGCAATAATGAGGAGTTTGCACAGACTGTACCGGTCGGAGAACCCGGGGAGAGATAGAGAGGGCGTGGGGGTTGTAGAAGGGGGTGGTTGGATACCGCGGACGGGTTCTTCAAACAAGGAGGGCAAGGACAAACAAACGAGAAATGCGATGGGCCCCCGGAGGTGGGAGGGGAGGCGGACAAACGCCACACTCCGCCGCGAATCACACAACGTCGGTGTTTCAACCCCCTCTTCACCCCCTCTCTCCTCTTGTTCCGTCCCCGAGCGAGCGCGAAACCCGACACAAGGAGGACGGACTCGCGAATCAAACTGTTCATTCCGCTCCCCCTCTTCATCCCCCTCTGGACGTTCTCGACAAGCACCATAAGCGATATGGTGGCTAATATTTGCCGGCCCTGAGCACACAAATACGATATACAGGCGAACCCAGGCCGCCGCGTGTGTTTACACTGACGTCCAGCGGTGCTCAAACACCCTTATACGATCTCTCTCGAGTTTCCAGGAGGAAGCGAGAGGGAAGAGGGGCAGGGTAAACGCGAAAACTTTGTATCCCGATACGCCTCGGGTTCGGTATTTCTTTCCAGGAAGCTATTGATTTTTTTCTCACTCTTAATTTTCCTCAAATTTCATCACGCGGTGTTTCCGATCGTCGGGTTCGGTTTATTTTCGCGAGCCCCGCGGAGGGGAGCGGTGTGTTTGTTTGTATTTAATAAATCGCTTTATCGGAGATAGCTGTAATTGTTAAAATAACGTTACGGTATTTCGTAGGGTAAATACGAGCCAAGTCAACGAACGTGCGACTCGCCTTTGTGGGCTCGTTGGGAAAAGTAGTCGGTATCGATGCGATAAGGTTTATCGTTGTGATTTCTCAGGATTCATTTTTACTATTTCGGGTCGAGTAGTTTCGAAACGGAAAGTAATCTCTGTACTTTCATTTTTAACACTAAATCTACAGATGTTTCATGCACATCAATATTTTTAAGCATTTCTATTTTTTTCAATAACTGTATGTTTATACAAGAATTGTGGCATTTTTTTATTAAAAATATTTTTCGTAAACAACATTCGAAATTCAACGATTTATTCAACTTCAAATGAGGGTCATCTGCTCAATTCGATTCGATCATTTTTTATTCAAATTGAAGCTGTTTGAAAGTGACGAATGTCTCCTTGAGGATGTTCAGTAGTCACAATAATTTTTAATTTTGAAATTTGAGAAAATCTGTGCTGTTTTTATAAAAAGCGAAGATTTCGTGTTATCTAGGAACATTTCAATGAATAAAATTTCAGGCAGTAACCATATACATGTATCTGAAGTTTCCATCGTTGGAGTCCAACGATATTTCGAAAAAATTTTTTTTCAAAGAACAATTTCACATATCTTTTTAAAATACACTTTAACAACGGAAAAACACATTTATGAAATAATTTTTGGTCATTTTTGACCAAGTTGGACACGGATAGCCAAAATGATATGAAATTAAATATGATATGATATTAAATTTAGATATGTGAAATTGTTCTTTGAAAAAAAATTTTTTCGAAATATCGTTGGACTCCAACGATGGAAACTTTAGTTACATCCATATACAAGTTTTCTCAAACTGTTTTATTGATTATCGCGGCTCCTGAACAATCATAATTTTTTCGAGTAGTAAAGTTTTAATACACCCTCACGAAGACAAAATTTTCAACCCCTTTCGGGCCCCCCGAACGCCCATCAATTTTTGATCCCCGTCGAAGTTGTAATGGAAAGAGTTTCTCGAATATTTCTCGGCGAGCTCGCGAGAATCACGGCTGAGAAGCGGCCACGTGACAGCAGAGAGGGATTTCGCGCTGCGAAGGGGTCACTTTGCGGTGCTGCGCGAACTATCTCAATTTGCCCCCGAGAGGCCGCAACCGCTATACGACCGCGAAAACCGCCACTCCGAGCCACCCCCTGCCCCTCTCCCTCTCTCTGGCGCGTTCGCGCGCGACCACCACCCCCCTCCACCCCTTCGGCCCGTCCGCACACCGTCCACACCCCCGCGGGGGCCAACCTCGTCCCGCGTAACGACCGCACTTCCGGTTTACAAGTCCTACAAGTGTCCGCGAGCATCTCCGGAGAATTCTTACAAGTTTTACTTTAATCGCCAAGACTTTCTTCCTCGACGCCTTCACGATGAATCGAATTTTCGATGACCTTGCATTTCGAGCTGCGCGTCAAAATTTGTTTCGGAGATTTTGTTACGGATTTTTGTTTTACAAATCGCCAGGCCTTGGATTTTTTCGAATTTGTAATAAGTATATTTGAAGAGAGATTGTTCTCATACAAATTATTGGTAAACCTTGAATTTTGAAAATTCCAAATGAGAATGTTTTCATTTGTCACAAAGAGAATTAAAAATTTGTGTTGTATACAAATTGTTATAAGCTCACCTTGAATATTAAATACACTATACGACTTATTTTTAAAATGAGAGAAATATGAAATTTATTGCTATTTAAAATTTTTACTTACATTTGTGAAAAGAAATTTGGGAAAGTCTCTGTGTTGTCTGTGCATGTATCAAGTATTGCATAGTCGTCAAAAGAGACTGAAATTAAAGACCGCATGCCAGAATCAGTACAGCTACCTAGTGGTATCGGTATTTGGATTATCGGTTACATTTTACTCGAGCATAAATTGAATTACAAACCAAACTACGAGTTATCTAAAAATGGAATCCGTGCGGGTCGAGCGAAATCATCGGTTATTCCACGTCAAGTTTGTTATAACCGGCCCGTGTCGCGTACGTACTTACATATATCTATGTAGACGTCGAGTACGTATGTATAAACTCGAGGGACTCGGTAGCTCATTGTTTCGGTTGTAGCGTGTAATCCTCGCGGACACCGCAAACATGTAATTAACACACGTTCGTTCCATCTCGCTCTCGTGCTCGCTCCACCCACAACTATTCGGCCGAATCTCGCCCTCCCAAACCCAGCCCGTCGGAAAATTAATTTTCACCCTACGTGCTCCGTGCTCCAATTTATTTTCTATCTTTTTTTTTTTATTCTTTCAGGGTCCACCACAACCTGGGCAGCAATTTAAATTCACTGTGGGCGAATCGTGTGACAGAATCAAAGAGGAGTTCAATTTTCTTCAAGCGCAGTACCATACGTAAGTTTTAAAAAGAGTTGATTCGTTTTTTTTTAAACAAACGCTTTATAGGTTTTACGACACCCACAAAAAATTTTTTGAATTCAAAAATGATATTTAAATCACTTGGCCTGTGATTACTGGATTACTTATTACCTAGAGCTTAATAAAAATTTGTAATAAAAATAAGAGAAATATAAAATTTATTGCCACTTAAAATTTTTACTTGCATTTATGAAAGGAAATTTAGTAAAGTCTCTGTGTTGTCCGCGCATGTGTCAAGTATTGCGTGGTCGTCAAAAGAGACTGAAATTGAAGACCGTATGCCAGAATTAGTATTGTTACCCAGTGGTAACGGTATTTGGGTTATCCGGTTACATTTTATTGAAGCATATAACTAATTAAAATATGTAAGATTTCGAAAAATTCAAAGGATTAAAAAAGTATAACATATTTATATTCAAATCCTCTGGCCTGTGATTGTCTGGATTGTTCTCATTGCTTAGGGCTCTTTAAAATATAACTAATTAACAAATATAAAATTTCGAAAAACTTTCTCGCAAGTACCCTCGTGACCCGAGTACTATATGTATGATTCTGCTGTAACAGAACCTTTTTCAAAGTCCTTCCTAAGGGGTAATAGAAAAAGGGTGTAACGGTGGCAGGGCTGTATTTACAGCACGTGGGCCGTGCGGAGACTCGCGAGAAAGTTTTTTTTAAATGTTATATTCGTTAATTAGTTATATTTTAATGAGCTCTAGCCAACTAGAACAGTCCAGTAATCATAGGCCAGGTAATTTGAATATAAATATACTAAATTTTTTCAATTTTTTTATTATTTTTTTGTGGGTGTTTTACAATTTAGCACAATTTTCAAAAGTGGAGGGCTAACATGATACACACTCACCTCGAGGAAGATTTTTTATATTCCTAGACGCGCATCGCTGATAAGTTATTCGCGATTAAATTGGCCGGTCTAAACCGCAAATAGCTCGTGCATGGCGGCGGAAAGCTTTTTGTTCGGAATAACACGCTCTATCGCCCCAGCGAAAAGAAAATAAAAAAACAGCGGCACTTCGCGAAACATTCTATATCGGGTACGTAATACCGACGTGTCTGCGAACTCGAACAACTGCCATATAAACGAAGGGGGTAAAGGATGCGAAGGGGGAGGAGGGGAGGGGCTGAGCACGCGAATAGCGCCTAATAAGTGATTTACGAATCTTCCCTACAGTCGCTGTTGGATAATTTACATTTACCCAGACACAAGTCCCTGTCCTCTTTCTTTACGCGAGCGTATAACGTCGAGCACTCACGCGACTCGCTTCCCGATGAATATTTCAGCGGCGCTTCTTTAACTCGAGAGGGGGGAGAGTAATGAAAAAAAAGAGAGACACGAAGGTAGAAAAGTTTCTGTGACGTTGAAACCGGAAACGAATCGACTTCTAACCGGACTATTTCTGTTGGCCGGTGAAACGTTAATGCCAGACCTATTTTTGTTTGGCGAATAGCTCGCCTTTTCATATTTTATCCTCCTCTTTTAGGGGTAACGAATGTTCCAATTGGAAATTGAGCTCTAAATTAAAAGTAGATTAAAAAAACATGTAGAATTACAATTTCTCTGGAAAAAATCTAATTAAAATAGTTTTATCAGTGTTTTATCGATTTTTTATATTCTAATTACTTTTTTTATTTTTCAGGTTAAAACTCGAATGCGAGAAACTAGCGACAGAGAAAATTGAAATTCAACGACACTACGTTATGGTGAGTATGGTGATGAAAACGAGCGAAGATAGAGAATAAAAAGAGTGATAAATTCACGTTCTTGCTCCTTTTGGGATTCGAGGAGTCTCGGTTTAAACCGGAGGCGTGTATTTCTGCGGCGCTCGAGGTGGCGGAACGATGAAGAGAGAGAGAGAGAGAGGGGGGAACTACTACTCGCTTGTTAACTCATGTTCGACCGTCGCGTATTCATCGAGCGGAAGTCGAGATAGAGAGAGAAAACGCGAAATTATTCCCTCTCGTTTTATTCGTCCTAACAAGCGTCAATTTTCGGAAAAATTCTTAGTGTGTTTTCCGACAATTTTCCTCGAAGGATTTTATTTCGTTCTTTTTTTATTCAAGAAGAATCAGAAATACTATTTTTTTTTCTCCTCAAACATCCCACCGAGTGGAATTCGCGTTTACAGAGAGACCAGCTGGAATATCTCACTCGCTCGGCTCGCGCGCCGTTAATTCGCTCGCGTAATTACCGGCTTAATAGTCCGTAAAATTAAGAACCCGTGAGACTGGCTAACTTCTCCCCCTTCTCCTCTCTCTCTCTCTCTCTCTCTCTCTCTCTCCTTCACGGAGCGGTAACTCGTTCTGGTATCTACTTCGCATCCGGCGATTACGATTATCGCGATCGCGCGGCAATTATTAAAAACTCGGAGTGAATTCGAGGTGTGCTTCCACGATTTTTAATCTTGTCCGCCGTAATTGAGTTTTCCGGAAAATTTCTCTCGTTAGAAAATTTTCGTACGCAAACAATTTTTCTGCAGCTTTCACTAGAATGAAAGATTCGTTACGACATAGAAAAAAATTCTGAACATTCCTATAATTAACCGATTCATA
The DNA here is from genome assembly GCA_003055095.1 of Goniozus legneri. Taxonomy (NCBI): domain Eukaryota; kingdom Metazoa; phylum Arthropoda; class Insecta; order Hymenoptera; family Bethylidae; genus Goniozus; species Goniozus legneri. Next base: position 9,668 of record NCVS01000196.1, on the reverse strand, counting down.
AAATTTAGTCGAACGAAATTTCGGCGATGTAGGAATTTCAGTCGAACGAAATTTTGCTCTTGGTGAGGGTTAAAAAAGCGAAGATATTCGACGCGCGAGCGCGCGACGATAATCGCGCTGCAGGTGTTTGCATAACATTCGCATGTACATCTTTTCTTGTCTTTATGTTTCAGTATTACGAGATGTCGTACGGCCTCAACGTTGAGATGCACAAACAGGTGAGCCTCGTATTCTGTGTTTGCAGTCGGCAACGAGGAGGGAGAGCTTGAAAAGGAGAGACGATGAAAAAAGAACAGGCGCGTTTTCGACGCTCAAAGTGGAAGCGAGAGGGAGAGGGAGAGAGAGAGAAAGACAGAATTCACGCATGTGTATAGTTCTGCTCGCTTACACGCGTTCCAGCTTTATTTTCACTGGTACGCGGTAGCGCCTACGTCGTGTTTGCCAAAGCCATTATGTAGACGGCGTATAAGTTTACCAGGCGGCCGCGTGTGCCTCTCTCTTTCTCTCTCTCTCTCGCTCGCTCGCTCGTCGTGTTTATAGTGGCTTGGAATAAATCGCGCTTGACGTTCGTACGTGAGCGTTCGTCTCTCTCGCCATTTTAATTCGCGTTTCCAAATGAACCGCATTTACTACTGAAAATTATTAACAGAGGGAATTTAAAATGCCGGCCTGAATTTTCATTCCACTTTAATGTACTACATAGTTTTCCGGGTATACCGTATGAATAATTTTTTTCGTGAACGAATATTCGTTGGTCTCTTTTCAAGTTCCTCCCGCTCGACGGCACGCCTCGTAAACGAATTTATTGACACAATGCCTCTCTATTTCCAGACTGAGATAGCTAAGCGGCTAAACGCAATAATTGTCCAAATACTCCCGTATCTATCTCAGGAGCACCAGCAGCAAGTTGCTTCGACGGTAGACCGAGCGAAGCAGGTCACGATGACCGAACTGAATTCAATTATCGGGGTGAGTCACCGTTCATCCATTCTCTCTCCCGTTCATTCAAATTCCATCGCGGTATCGCCTCGAGCTATTTTTCCAAAAGAAACGATCGATAACGGCCGCTTGTTTTCGCCGTTCTGCCATCGCGCACGTGTAAACATTGTAAAAATTTTTTTCCTTTTTTTTTACACTCAAATCGTCTCTTTTTTTGCAATTTGTCGAACGAGGTCGAGTTCGGTATTATCGTTATCGCGTCGAGTGGCCGGCTGGAGGTCATTGGGATTTTTCACGCGAGCGAAGGAGGAAGAGGTTCGATCGGTATGCGCCGAACGAGTCGACCAGAGAGAGAGGGGGCTTCCTGTTCCGCTGCTCGTACGCAACTCGAATACACGCGTATTGGCATTCGGGAGTCGAGTTCCGTCGAGTTTCACCGGCGCGACGACGATTAAACTAAATTAAACTAGAAAACGAGACGAAGACGGAGCCCTCCCCGGCAAAATTTTTATTTCATTCCGAGCGAGTAGCCGATTCATGAATATTTAAACGCCGGAGGTGTGTAACTGTTAAAAAATCGGCAGAGACGAAATAATAGTCACGTTTTCGCTTCTTTCGGTATGCGTTAGCACGTGCCCCCGGGTGCATGAATAAAAAAGAGTCAGCCAGAGCAAGAGAGAGTGAGAGAGAAAACTCGCATGTAGATGAGCGAGATAGGGACTTGCATACGTACCGAGGAGAGCACTTTGTGGAATACGGCTGGTGGTCTGGTGAAAAGCACTATGGAGAGGGAGAGAGTGAGAGAGTAAAGGGTTGCTATCCGTAGAAGAGTTTCAGGGTGGTTGGTACGACTCGGCACGAAACTGCGAGAGGGGTTGGCGGGGTGACTGGTCGGAGGCAAACAGACGGAAGCGCCAACTTCACCCTTCTCGCCCAACCCTTCCTATTTCTATTCCCTCCCCACCACCATGAATATGTATTACTCGGTAAACAGGGGGTTGAATCAATATTTCGTTTAATAACACTGCAGACTGAACGCTCTCTCCATCTTTCTCCTCTCTGCTCTCCCAATTCCCGTTCTCGTCCCTCCCTCACCCCCCTTCAACCACCCATAGCTGTGCGTGGAACCACGCGCGTTGCTTACCCCGACTCGAGGCGATTTTTTCCCAAACGAATTTTCTCAAATTAATGTTTTTCGTTCTTCTTTTTCCGATCGAATCGAAACGCTCGGAATTCGTATTTTTGTTGTCTCGACTAATTGAAAGGTCCGATATTGGACGTTCGATTTTTCCTTTCTGTGTCGAGAATGGAGAATTTCGTTCGGCGATATTTCCTCGGGGCGAATCTAATTTAGTTGACGTTTCTCGCACCCCCCCCCCCC
>NCVS01000195.1:21213-34988 GCA_003055095.1 Goniozus legneri | reverse complement strand
CACCATCGCGTTCACTTACAGTAACGTCCATGACTCCCGCGGTCTATTCTTATATGTCTATGCAGCTTAACGCGACTGACAATTGTTAAAAACAAGATGGTCGCCTGCGTAATGCGCAAACTATATGCGCAGATGACCAAAACTGGGACTTACGCCGCCACCGCTAAGCGGTATCATCAGCGCTACTGGTGGCGATCGAGAGAACTAATTAAAGCTCGTAGTGGCTGCACTCTGCGGCACCGTCGGCAACGCTTACGATTAGTTTGGATATTCATTACGAGTGGCGTTAATAACAATATCGGTCAGCGGTAGCGGCGTAGAATAGGACCGTAGGTCCCAATCTTGATCTCGAACTGTTAGTTTCATCGGTCGCATCAGTTGTGTTGTGTTGTTTTGTGTGTTTCTGTTTGCTGAATGGAGCGAAATCTTTGTAAACACCGAAAGAGTAAGTCGTATACATTTTTTTTATTCGGCAACAATAAATAAAAAATATGATTTACGATTCAATTAATTCAAGATCCACATTTTTTTTGAGTGAAAACCCAATTTTCAGTATTAAAGAAAGTTTTTCAGGCAAAATGAGAATACTAATGCTATTGTAGGGTATTGTTGCGGTTAAATTTGCCACAAAAAAGTTCAAAATTATTACAAACCGCACGTCTATTTTTATAAAAATCCATCTTCCAAGTTTTGTAACTTGAAAACTATTCATCGTACGGCTTTAGCCAAATTAACTTTTTTGTAGCAAATTTAATACCCTACAATAGCATTATCCTCATTTTGCCTGAAAAAATTTCTTTAATACTGAAAATTGGGTTTTTATTCAAAAAAAAGTTTTTCCGGTGCAATTTAAATAGAAAATCTAATTTTTGAATGAGCTAGTTTCCTGATTAACTTAAGATGTTTCTAAAAATACGAATATTTTTTATTTTTCATCTTCTATCAGATTTTAAGGTAAGATAGCAAAAAAATATTTTTCACCCAAATATGAAACACCCTAATAAACATACTAACATACTCAGAAAAAATATACGTCGTTTAAGTCGAAAGTTTAATTGTCAAAACATACTTCTCGATAGTATAGTTCTTAAAATATAACAAAGAAGAACGCATTTCCTGGGTGGTTGATTAACTGGTGAGAAATAAAGCAAGAAAATTTCCCATTGGACGTAATTTAGCGACGTGAGAGATCGTCGGGCGCGATATGAGATTTACCTGTGCAATCAATCGGAAGGGGAAGGGGTGCCGGAGTGGCTCGAGCGCGGACCAACCGACTTCGAAGGCAATCGGCGTTCTCGCGCGATATTATCGTCGTACATCTATCGACCCACGGCTCGCTCACGAGTTAGCGCGGCTCGCAAGGTCGCGCAACTTACGTGCCCATATAGAGTCGCACTTGGCTCTCATTATACGCCGAGTTTGGAAAATTTCTCAGCCCCCTCATCTATAAGCAAAACGATTCGGTTACGCTGTAGAAACTCTCGCGAAATTATTCCTCGTCGTCCAGACCAAAGAGTAAAATCATCGACGGGTTTGACATTGATTCTAATTTTTTTACACCGTGAATTACCGAATTTTTTATAGATCTCAGTTTAATATAGAATTCGGTTTTCTTTTTCAACCCAAAATTCTCCTAATGTCCTAATAAGATAAATAAATATTGTAAATACTTGTTTTTTGGACAAAACTCAAGATGAAAAAACGGGTACTCCATCTCGGTGTACAGCGGACAAGATATTCAATGAGGTAGTTTTGTTGCATGTCAATGACACTAAATTCCGACTTGAATTATTTTAGCGAGTGGTCCGTTCTCGTATACGAGTTCGTTCATCCGATTACGATTCAGCGCTCTTTTTCTACGTTGAGTTGGTCGTCTGTGACTGTGTCGTCGACGTGACGGATGTAGAAACGACGAGGGGAAACAATTCCGTGCTACATCTTCGTCGCATCCTTGTGAGAAAGAACGCAAGCGCGATCGTTACCTCGCTCTTATACCGTTATATTATCGGCTCGGTGGGCGTATAGCGGCGAGAAAACGCCCGTAATTCGGCCACTTAACGATCGAGATTAAAGGGAACTTACGAGATCTCGCCGAAGGGAGCGAAGGCTTCCCTCAAGGTCTGCGTCTCGATCTCCGGGCTCAGGTCTCCTACGAATATGTGGTAGTGTTCTGAAACAGAAATCGTAAAAAGAGGGGCTCGTTAAACGAACGTTCGAAAATGTAGGGTAATCGTTTATTGCGGTAGGACAATTAAAAGCTCGTGAACGGGCGTATTCAACCCAAATCCGCAACGGGTTATCCCGTTTATCGATTTTTACATTTCATCCAATCTTCCCATTCCCTCTCGCTACTCTCTTATCCCCCTATTTCGAACTTTTTTTCCGCGTTGATTGACGTCAACAGTTAATATTTACGAATGTGAGAAAAAAAACAGAATTTTCGAAAAAGAGCGATTCTTTTCGCTCGAATTCGCTCGACTAGAGTGATACGATGGGGAGAAAAGAGGAGAAGGGGGTGCACATCACCGCGTGCGAGGATCGCAAAAGCCAGCGCGTTTCACGACCCCGCCTTTAGGCATTCGACGCAATTATCGACGAGCGGGCTGTAGTCAGCGTCGGCGGTCGCGCAAGGGCGTAAAATCAGAGGCGAGAGTAACCCCGGCTCACTCGAGGTCCCTATTAAAATTGCAACCGTTAATTTAGCACGGGACGAGAGAGAGAGAGAGAGAGAGAGAGAGAAAGAGAGATGGGGAGGTAGGGAAAGGGAGAGAGAAAGAGAAACAGATATAGAGAGTGAAAAAGAGAGGTGAAGGGGTTAGATACCTTAGATAATGCTCCCGCGCGCGCAATTCCATATTTATTCGGGGAACGGGAGGGAATGGGGGCTTTATTTGTCTTCACTTTGGCATAAAGGCCCACGGGAACGTACCGCGTGCAAACTCGACCGCCTCAATCGGAGAGAGAGAAAGAGAGAGAGAGGAAGAGAGAGGACTGAGCTTCGGCCGATATGCCGAACCTCGTTTAACCATCGGGTTCGTTTCAACGAAATTACGTACCCGCCGTACCGTAGTCCGCGATCAATAACGCGAATTGCGCAACTTTTCAGTCAAATCGAATGAAAATACCTTCGGTTCGGTAAAGAAAAAAGGGGGCGAATGTAGAAAGGGGTAGAGAGTATTGAGAGGGAAGAGGCACACAGATGGATAGATAGATGTGTTTTCTCTTGCTCTCTATGTTGAACAAGATATGTGTAATTTGGAGTAGCATTCAATGCGAAAGATGAATGCACTTAGTAATATAGATGAATTAATAGATAATTTTTTATTCAGAGTTAAATAAAACTCAAAAGCGCTATATATGAATGAAACAAAAAAAGTAGAATAGAAAATATCATTATACATATACATTATTATTATACAATAGCGGTAGTGAAATCAGTGAGCCCGTAAAATACAAATATTTGTTCAATACAAAAAAATAGCAATTGTACAATGTTTACAAGCTACAAATAAATGGTTGAGGTAGTAAATGAGAAATGGAAGAGTAAGAGAGAGAGAGAGAGAGAGAGAGAGAGAGAGAGATATGGAGCAATGAATTTCATTTAATTAGAAGTAAAAACGAGAAGGATGTAACGGTGCTATTTGAAGAAGACGATTATGCCCCCAGCATGTTTTCGTTCGAGTTACCCTGAATCGCGTACGTGTGAAACGCGATAAAATCTCACGCGAGCGTCGATTGCCGTACGGAATGAAATTGCATCGACGCGCGAGCGTGACGTATAATTGGAATCGCGGGGGTATCCGTTTATAAGAGGCGACGGGGAGTTGCGTTCGGATTGGAGGCGATGCCGCGAACGAACCCCTAATTGATTCCGATGTCGTTGGGTCGATTATCAATTAGCCGTCGACGACTCTTTCGCGCGAAACGCGTCGTTATCGAGCCGGAGCTTATAAATATATGTATATACGGAACAAAGAAGTTCATATCCGAACAAAGGAGCCCCGAGCATACTTCGAATTCGACCTCGAGCTGACTCAGACACGGAATCGAAAAGTGCACCCCCCTCACGTTTCGGGCTAGAATGTGGAGTTATGGAAATCCCGAGCCGGGGCAATAAATAATATTTGCACCACCAAGCAGGAAAAGGCGCGATAAAACCGTCGATTTAGTACAGAAATTTTCCCACCGTCGCGAGTTCTCTCTCTCTCTCTCTCTCACTCTCGCCCTCTCTATAGGAGGACCGCCCGCACCGCCTCTCGTCACGTTGTTTTACGTTCGCTGAATATGCATTCCGTTTCAACCCGTGAAATCCGGTTCGTTTGCTCTATTCCTAATTGCTCCACTTTGCGCTAGAGTTTAAGACGGATTCTCCATTTATTACCATCGATGTACCAGACCGTTGACCCTATTTGCATTTTCTTTCTCTGTTTTTCCAGCCCGACACTGTGCTTTCCCACCCCACTCATGACTTTCGGGCTGACCCTCTTGATAATTTACCTTCTCGGCCGTAGAGGAAGACGTCTTCCTACGGGCATTACCATTCTATTGACTCACGGGTTAAGGGCTGTTCGCTGGGGGTTTGCTACGACGACGGGACTTTCCACGTGTATCCAAGTCATCTATAAGAGATTTGACGAATTAACGAGAAGCACTTCGGTTACGCGAGAATTTACCGGTCTCCTGCTGCTCCTTCCACGCAGGATGACGAATCGTAGCGAAACAGCCCCAACGACGGCGATTAATTACGGTATTCCGCACGAATCGCGGCTTTTATCGCGTCGTTCGTGCGTTTACGAAAATTGGAAGCTAGAGGCATTTCTCTCTCCTTCTACGGCGCGAGGTCAGGCGAAAAATTCTCATTTTGTCTACGAACGACCGATATCTCCTTCATTTCGCTTCCCTCTTTTCGAAACCTCCTCCTCTTTATCGTTCACCTACATCTCGTCCAATAGAGAGAAAAAGAGAGAAAGAGAGACCTCGTCACCGAGTCTCGTCTAGATTGCGCGAAAAAAGAGAGGAAAAAGTATAACGAAAGGGAAAGCAAGAGAGGGAAAGAGAGAATGAAAGAGAAGAGTTTTCGGCGTAGAATATACGCGAAATCGAGTTAGCGGCAGGTGGCTTTTCCGAGTTGTTGTGTGTATACATACAGGTATATAACGCGCGTAGGTATCGGTTACTGTGGAAATGAAAAGGCCGCGAGCGACGAAGAGAGGAAACTGTAGGCGGCTGGGAGAATGCGAGAAAGAGGGAGAGGGGATCCGTACTAACCGAAACCGTAGCGTATACTACTCTGATTACAATCGGTTTCGGCATCGTGCGCGATTTGCCACTTTCCAGCCCTCTGGGTCGTGATTAAAGCGTCGCGGTGAGGTTTGAGGGGTGAACGCGAGAAAGCTGTTGAGGTATATAACGACTTTATGAATTAAATTTTTTCCCGGTATTACAAGAGAACGGCCGAGAGGAGTGTATTCAATTGAATTGGCTGAAATTCGTCGAGGTAACTTCCGTTCATTTTTCGCGATTTCGTCTTATCTTCGCGTCCCGAATTGGAGCAGCCCTCGCTTGGGTTGGCCGATATTCCTCGCCTAGTCATTTCCCCCCGACAAAACGAGTCCGACGAATGGCATAGAAAAGGGTCAACCACAGACCAATTCCTCCCCCTCGCCTATCCCCTTTTCTGTTTATAGTCACTCGTCAGGGAGGACCGCAGAGAATTATAGGGCTGAGTGGAAACGAATTCGCACTAGGGGCGGAAAAAAAATTTTTGTGGTCAAACATTTAGCGTGACTATAAATAGCAAAGAAGAGAGAGAGAGAGAGAGAGAGAGAGAGAGAGAGAGAGATGAGAGAGAAAGAGAAAGAGGGATAGAGAGATAGAGAGGCGATCGAAGAAAACAAAGAATAAACGTTCGAACGGCGAGTTGTAAAAAAAAAGTTTTAAGATAGTAACGGCCGGGGCTATAGAGGGATTTAAGTGCGATTTTGATGGCGCGTAGCCGAATCGTTTAAATTCGGGAGCGCTCGACAATTTTTTCCCCACCATCCGCTGGTTCTCCCTTATCTCGGACGAGTAGCAGGTTCGTCCATTATTCGGACCTCGATGTCGTTGGGGTTACCGGTGGGTACGGTGGCGAGGGACGGAATGGCTGAAAATCGAGTTAGCGCAAGGCGGTTTCTTCCTGCGGCGTCTGTTACCGCGAATGAAGTACGCCAATGGTAGCGAGGAAGAAGGGCGAGAAAGAAAGAGGGAGAGAGAGAGAAGAAGATCAGTTAGATCGTCGAAAATAGAGGGTGGTCCGATTACAATCGGTCTCGACGATCTATCCCCGACGAGGTCGGGGCTTCCGGTTCGCACATGCAGTTTCCGTGAATTAGTTGGAGCGTCGTCGTCATCTTTTCTCCGCCCCCTTCCCTTTCCATCGCGTTCTTTCTCTTTGAATTTCGCTGGGTCTTGGTTCACGATAGTCAACATGTGTAAAGTAAACTATACCATAAATGGACACCATTCGGTACATGGTCGAATTTTAATGTAGACTCTAGTCGTAACAAATTTTACTCAGGAAAAGAAGTTCGAGTGAAGTAATGAGTTTTAATTGTTTGTTTTAACTATCATATCGTACTAATGCTTACATCTCTCAAACTCTAGTTTTTATTTTACGGTTTTGCTTTTTGCTGATTTCAAAATAGAGGGTCTTGTATTTGGATTCAACTGCTTCTCGTCTCTTCTTTAAAAATTTTTAACCCTCTTCAGGCTGTTGGGCAATCTGAACGGAAATTGACGGAAAGTTTATTTATAGCGGACGACGAGTCAGTTGGGAAATCCAGTCGTTATCGCGAGATTATTATACGCATTTCGATGTCGATGACAGTAAACGACGCTGTTTGTCGAGCGTCGCTCGAGCGTGTATCGCTCTTATCAATATGTATACGTATCGCATTCTCGTAAATTGATCGGTTCCGACATCGAGACCCGACGAGCTCGCTTTCTCTCTCTCTCTCTCTCTCTCTCTCTCTCTCCTACCGGCGCTCTTTTCAACTCGAAATCCGCATCATTCGTAACGATTTAATCACCGCGCGATTTAATATTCATGTACTGTAATCAATTCGCGTAAGTGCGCACGATATCGCATTTGAATATTGTTTTCGACAGCTCCGAGAGTGATTTTAATAAACGGGATTACGCGAGCGGACCCCGAGCCACCGGGGCACAAGCTGGAGTGAGAAAAATTATCTAGTCGCGAGAGAGGAGGGAGGAACTTTTTGCGCGTGACGCAATTCAATAATTGACGTCGACCGCACCGCGAATATCCACGAAACTGGGAGAGGGGAGAGGGCTCGAATTTCCCGACGACGGGAAAAATCCCGCTCCTTGTTATTTCAGTTCCCTGAGTTTCGGCTATCGCGCAAATGCCTTCAATCGCGAACATCCGCAGTGGCCGTAACAGCGCGAGTTTTGGCTGACCTTCGCTGAAAATTTTTACTATCCGGTGTCCCCCCACCACGGCTTATACGGTCACATGTGTTTCCTTCATTTTCCACCGGACGGAATCCTCAAAAACGACCCCTTCTCCCCCTCCCCCGGTACTTCTCTCAGCCACCGCCAATAATAACCACCGCTCCACGGTTCGCGTTGTCCAATCGAGTCGCGGTTCCGAAATTGACCGTGGCGCCCTTTTAGCTAAGTGGTCAGTTTGCGTATATGTACGGACTTGATTTCCATTCGAGAATTTTTCGTTTCGCGCGCACACGTACACACACGAGAATATTCATTCGCTCTATCTTATTTACGTTCGGAGAATTGAGTTCGTTGACTCCGGGAAGGAGTTTTATTCCATGGAACGAAATTTTATCGAGTATCGCGAATATCGAGAATCGATGTAGTAGAACTTTTTTTTCTAGTAACGCTGCTTCTTTTTTCGTAGTACGTTTCTGTCTGCGAGGTCGATTTTTCCGACGGAACGACACGACGAAATTCTCAAAGCCGCTTTCTACCATTCATTCTTGTACTTTTCCTTCTTACACAGTTCTTTCCACGTCGGTTTTTAAACTAATATCCCATACTGTGATTTCTCTGAGAGAGAAAGAGAGAGAGAGAGAGGGAGGATACGTGACTCTTCGTTATCGCAAAAAAAAAGGAATAAAATCACACGACTGCTATTCACCAATATTTTCATGTTATTTACCGCTTTATTCTCGACGCGAGAAAAGTTGCGATGCTAACAATAAGCCACGAGCAAGGGGGTTGCTCGCCCTCGATATGGTGATGTTTTCCGCGCGAGTGGATTGGAATCCCAAGATAAGAGAGCTATATCGTCTTACTCGGAAAAATCTCGAGCTGTGTTTTTCCTCTCTTCCTTTCACTCCCCTCAACGCGATCACAGAAGAGGTGATCGATGGCCAACCGACGAGTTAATCGTAATTGTCATTAACGTCGGTGGAAAGAGTTATCCGCGAGGTCGTTCGTTACGCGCACTTAAAGGGCGGCCCAGGGAGAGGTTCGTTCGAGTATCGGTAACGGCGAACTATCCCGAACAATCGGGGACGCGCATCGTTAACGACGAGCGTCACGCGTCGTGGAGCTCGCCTCCATTGCGTTTCTGAGTGCAACGGTGAAAATTGTGCCGCCGCCGGAGTTTTCAATAAAGTGGGAGTAATGGAGCGTCCCGCGCACATTTATTATTGCAGCGCCGTCGTTCCTGGGGAATCGTCCCCTTTATCAACCACTTTTCAAAAAGCTCGATGATACCGGCTCGAGTGTGCAATCGCGCGCTCCGAGTATATTAGTACCATTATTATTTTCCGTCTACCGCACTCTTTCTCTACCTCTTCATATATCACACATCGATAACTCCGCGTTGAGAAATCGTTATTATCGGTTGCGCGCGTGGGCCAATTTTTTCGAGAAATATCGAATCGAATTGTTAGCTTTCTTCGATTAGGGTAATTCCAGGGGAATTCTTCCGTCCTCTTTGATTTACTTGCTAAAATTATTTAAAAAGAAAAGATTCATTTCACCAGAAGTTACTCTATGCTAATTATCGGGAGCAGAAAGAATCTCGGCGTGAAATCGACAACGAGTGTTCTTTTCCTTCCAATTGGCCACGAGCTGTCGAAGCTCGACTGTAAACTTTTATCGAAGCTGTTATATATCACGGGACGCAATAACCTCGTACGGTTAGAGGACGAGGCCCCTGAAAGGAGCTCGCGGAAGGAGGAGAAGAAAAGAAAGACCGGAGAGTAAGATCAATTGAAAGGCCCTGGGACAATGCGGACGATGTACAAAAGTCGGGATCGTAGATCAATGATCTCGCCGTCTCATCGCGCCTCATCGTAGATCAAGGGGTTTCCTTAATTTCGAACTATACTACCGAAATGTTGATTTACAGCCTTTGAACTGTTCTCTGCTTTCGAACTCTCACGTGCATATTGTGCAGATTCAGTTGAAATTGGATGAAATTCCTAAATGTTTATTCATTGATAAATGACGTATTTATTTCGCTATTTGATGTTATATTATGAACCAATGCATTTCAAGTGATCAAAAATATTCAAAATTATTAGCCCAGTATCGTTTAATTCAGTAGAGTAATTCACTTTAATTATTACCAATTTATTTTTACTTTCGAATGAATCAATTAGATATAAATTTTACTAACAACGGTTTTCTGCTATTCTACAGTAATCGACTTAAAACAATTCGAAATAGAATGTTTTCATTGAGAAACGGTGTTTTGATTAAATTTCAGAGTGCACAGCGCGTTTGCGGCATGACACCCACGCGGTGAATCGTATCGGACTCGTTCGCTAATAATGACGTGCCACCTGAACTATTTAAACGCTCGAATGCGTCTCGTTTGCTGACAAGTTCGCAAAAAAAAGTTTTCACCACTCGACATTACTTTACTCCAAAGATTGACTCGATGGAAAATGTTTACAGGAATTTTTCAGTGGTTCTTATTTCCGAAAATGGACAGCCGTTACAACTCTCACAGAATTTACATGAGCCTACGCGAGAGTCGCTCCAATTTCCCCGATTGATTTTCCAACGCGCTCGATCGTTCGGTTCTCCGACTTTTTGCGCGATGCATTTCCATACGTTCGCGCGCGATCTTTTTCTCGATGGACTGTACGTTCGCGGATATGCATTACGGATCCGAAATATATTCCAGTTTATACACGAGCGGTGGTATTGGGAGGCCGAGGGGACCTCTATTAATTCTCGCGAGCGGGGAAAATCTAGCAGCGCGAACGCAATCGAATCCCGACTCGGTTGGCCGAAGCCTGTCCTCCCTCCCCTTTCCGATATATATGCTCGCTATGTTGATGCCCATAAACCAAGGGATCGGTTCACATTTCGCGCATTTTCACCGTCCGAAAATATACGCGCTCGAAAGGATCGCAAACTCGTATATATTACACCTACCCGGCACCGCCAAAGCCGCGGATTTATGCCCGAATTATCGATTTAATTTTCTTCCAGTAATGTGAACTCGCCGTCCCATTTTCCTCGCGCACTCTTTTTTCGGTTAATTCTCGCTCGATGGACGTATAAGGGCGGGGACGAGAGCGAACCCCTGTCATGTTAACACCTCAATGTCTAAAAAATGTGTTTTTTCATGGAGTTCCTATTGCACCCAATAGAGTTCTATAGTTCTAGTTGGTTTTTAGAAAAAGTTCTGTTTTTTTATAGGAAATATATTAAAATTAAACATTGAGGTGCTAACTCCAAATTTTTTAATTTCCAATTCATTATAACTTTTTAACGGAAGGAAATACAGAAAGAACGTATCGGAGAAATTTATAGAACTCCGTGAGGTGCCATAAGAATTGTAATAAAAAAATAAGAATTCCTAAATTTAAAAACTTCGAAAAACATTATTTAAAACATAATCGGAAAATTTTTTTTCCGTGGAGTTTTCTTTGCGTTCACTAGTGTTATAGGTATAATTTCACTTGGTTTTTGTGAAAATTTACGTATTTTTTATGTACGTCACGAAGAAATCAAATATTGAGGCGCCAACTTTGATTTTTTTAAATTTTCAAACCAGCGTAACTTTAAAATGCAGTGAGGCGCAGAAAGAAGGTATTGAAGAAATCAACGGAACTTGATAACAAAATAAGATAATAATAAAGTCTTATTCTAATATAAAAATATCAAATATTTAATGGTTTTTCGTACAGTTAACATATATAATGAGATGCGGAGATATTTTAATATCTATTGAAAAATCATTATGAAAAAGAAGTTCTGTATTTGTTTTGAAGAGTTCTATCGTTCTAGCTAATTTATATAGATAGTTTTATTAGTTTGATAGTAGTAAAGTAGTAATTAATTTTTCTCTGATACGTTCTTTCTGTATTTCCTTCCGTTAAAAAGTTATGATGACTTGAAAATTAAAAAATTTGGAGTTAGCACCTCAATGTTTAATTTTAATATATTTCCTATAAAAAAAAACAGAACTATTTCTAAAAACTAACTAGAACTATAGAACTCTATTGGGTGCAATAGGAACTCTATGAAAAAACACATTTTTTAAACATTGAGGTGCTAACATAACAGGGGTCGAGAGCAAGTAAGAGCGAAAGAGGGAGAGAGAGAGAGAGAGAGAGGAATTTCTCAGTTTTAAATAAAATCCACCCTGGGTTATTTCTTTTATCGTCGGGCTATTTCGAGAGAGGAAGGGCTACGCTCGGGGGTCAAATTTTCATAGATACACCAGCGAGGCTCCCGGAAAATTCCGAGATGTTGAAGGACAGTTGAGCGAGTGAAAACATTCAGCGTGGTACAACGGCTAACAAGGTTCTCTTTTTCCCTCTCGTTCTTTCTTTCCCTCTCTTTTTCTCTCTTGCTCGTCTTGTCCGCTGGACCGACGCGCTGGGATAAGAATGCCATGGTCCGACGTCGAATAAAGGAGCGTCGAAAGGGCGCGATCGATATTACACCTACACAAGTTGTCGAAGTGTGTTAGTTGCTGTTCGAGCCCTGTATTAAAAAGAATTATATCAAACAGCATCTTGATAACTTTTCTAAACACTGTTTATGTTATATCTGTTGTTATGTTAGTTTCGATTAATTGAAGTTCATAATTGAATTCAAATGCTGAACATGATTGCACGTAATTTTATAAAGATAATAAAAGTGAACAGTCGAGTCATTCGAATTTGATGCAAATAAAAGCTATTCAAAGTTGTCAAGAACGAACAATTAATAGCACGTTGTAAGCGTGTGTATTCGATTCTATATTTGAATTCGCTAATTCGCCCATTTTCACTCGCTTCAAAACCGAATTGCATCTGGATTTTCAATTTCTAGTGGTTAGTAGTAACCTCGCTAATTGCTGGTGTACGTTTTCGAGTGTGACGCAAAAAAAGCTTGGCTCCTGGCGACACCGAACTAAGATAACTGGCGTTTCGCGCGCGACGAATCGACGGGAATAACTGACGCCATTCACAGTCCATTCACTCGAAATCGATTTAACGGTCGAATGATTTTCCCCGTATCCGTTCGTTATCGGAAAATATTTTTTCTCGCGCACCGAGACTCGCGAAAAGGGTTCCAGAGAAAAAAAGCACAGCTTGAGGAAGGAAAATAGATAGAGAGAGAGAGAGAGAGAGAGAGAGAGAGAGAGAGAAATAGCGGAGGGGTGAGAAGGAGCTAATAGGAGAGCCGGAGGTGAAGGGGGTGAGAAATAACGGAGCGACAAAGGGTGGCGGAAAATCACGAATCATCCATACTGGATGGGACGGTCACCATCGAACGGTATCTCAAATTTAACGATGTTTTTCGAATCAATCGTGCATCGATCGACGAGTTAATTAACTTCTTTGTTACAAGCTCGGGGTAGGGGAGGTTGGCTAGCTTTTCAGCGTTACGCTTACAGCATTATTCCTAGACTCGCCATCGTTTTCGATGCATTCATAACAATGCTTCGGAATCGAAAGTGTATTGTCGGCTGGTATAATGGAAGCACTTTGCGACAAATTGGTTGCTCCGTGCGCCAGAACATACCGCCGCTTTGTTCCGCGTCGAAAAATTCACATCAACTACATCACTCTGTCGAACTGCCTCTCCCCTCTCGCACTCGCGATACGCCGCGATACCGCTCGAGAGTTATCGCGCTCGATATTCCCCTGCGTACATAGCTGCGCGCCTATTACGATCCGCGGGTTTGCGTTCTTCACACCTCCAATGACATCGCACGTCCAGAGAAACTAGCTCGTTCAATTTTACCGTTTTGAACAGTTTATTACAAATTAGTTTGGTAATTTTTAACCGAATCTGAGTGAATCGGATCAGTGATATCGTATTTGGATATCGACTATAAATTGTCTCGATTAATTACAAATTGTTATTAGAACATTGAACTATTTTGTGTGACGTTATCATTGCATCTTCTATCTTTTCATTAGAAGAATGACAAATTCGATTAAAAATTCCTCTGATTCGTATGGAAATTCAATTTTTCGAAACTTCACCAAGGATCCCGGAAACTCCGAAAATTTCATTAGGATCGAATATCTCAGAGGAGCTAGGTTAATTTCGATAAGATCATTTTCTTCGGATTTTTCACAAGGAATCCGCTGGCAGAGTCATTTTTCACAAAGAACTATTTTCGCATGGAAAACCCGATCAAATGGCTCGATCTCGTGATAAAAAGAGAACAGGAACGCAAAACGGGAGAAAAAAGTTACGAGATTGACGGATAAAAACCGCTGCTTTTGTAGCATCGGCGATCGGATCGGAGCTCGCTCACGGAGTTTATCATTCGGTGTGTC
>NCVS01000195.1:0-14286 GCA_003055095.1 Goniozus legneri | reverse complement strand
CAGCAGCTTTGGCAAGTTCGCCCTCGGAATATAAATTTGCAACATTATCGTCACCCGCGTAGGGCGTTATCCCATCGGCAAAAGGGGTTTTCGACACGCGGCTGTACCAATAGCGACCGACACTCGTTCTTCGCTACATCAACCCTTCCTTCTCTTTCGCCGTTATGCTCTCCCACCCCCTCCTCTCTCTTCCTTCTTTTTCTTTCACACAGCGAGAGCGATCATGTCACGAAATTCCAGCGTCGATCTCAGCTTTCTCTCTCGCTTCTCAAAATGCCAATGGTGAGATCGCGATTTTATTCATCGCCGTTCTGAAATCATCGTCGGTTTATTCATTGCATCGCAGGCATCAAACGGTCACTCGAAACTCGGTGTTGTTTAGTTGCAATTTGTATTTTAATTATGCTGTATTGCACGACTCTTCTAACACGTATTTCTTGCAGTTTGTTAAAAATTAAACGAATAATCAAAGAAAGAAGAAAAAATAATTTTAATCAGGATTCATTGATCCCCATACCGAAAGAACTGTAATACGATTAAGAGACATTGTATGATTTATGACTCGATCGAAAAATTAATTAGCGAGTTTCGTTCAGCCGGGGGAAGATTATCGTAGATAAGGCTGGAAAGAAATTTACGCGATAGGCTATGTGAACTCTACCGCAGGGCATACTGAAATGCTACTAGAGAGAGAGAGAGAGGGGGGGGGGAGAGGCTCAGTACGAAAGTTGGTCTATATCCTTTCACCGTGCGCTCAGGGTTGCGCCGTTATAACGCCCAGGGGTGTATTTTGAACTCGGCGAGCACGAGGGGCCAAGAATGTCAGAAACTTAAGACGCTTACGACACGGCTCGCACAGCGTTAAAGCGGCCTTCGGTTAATCGAGGTGGTGTATCCTGGTTGCTAGTCGTTGTAAAAAAACAATTTATGCTTAACATCCAACCGAGAACTCAATGAAAGTAAAAAATCGGACACTCCGCCTTAATTACCGCTGGACTCGCTCCGATAGATCGCTTCGAATATCGAGGACCTCGATATCGATATCAATTCATTCGATTGGGTCTAGTCTGTTTTCTTTTTTTTTTTTGGCCTGTCGATGCCCTACAGTCTGGGATACGTAATATTTTCCCCCCTCCGGTCCTTCCCACCCCGTAACACGGATCATCGATAACATACGATAGGGGCTTTCGCGCGGCTGAACGGATCTATCTCCGCGGCGCTCGAGTGAGCCTCCGGATAACCGGGGCGATCGGAAAAGTTTGCGCGACCGTAGATAGTGACGTGTCGATAAGCGAGAAAGAGAGAGAGAGAGAGAGAGAGAGGTGGTGTGAGACGGAAGGGTGAAATTGAGGACAAGAGTGGCAGCGGGCTCGTGAGATGGGTGCCGCTCTCATGTCGAGGTTCTTGCAACAAGACTGATTACTCGCGTTGATCAGTGGCGAGAGCATGTAGAGTTTGTCAAACTTATCCCTCTCCCCCTACCCCCTACATATCTGTCATTCGCGAATCGAGCCTTTCGCATCGCAACCTTTCTATTTCGTTGCTCTCGATCCCCCCGAACAACCAAAAAGTCTGACCTATTTTGAGAATGAACTTGGAAATATCAATTTAACTTCGGAGTCGTGTGCACACACTCGACCCGCGCGCGTTTACCGTACGATATTATCCCCACGCGTTTATCGCGCGATATACATGCAACGACAATAATAGTGGGGATAATGACGAACAATCGATATTCGATATACAGTAGACCTTGTGTGCAGGACGGTCGAAACGTCGTCTCGCACGCCTCTATATGCCCTCGTGGACTGAATAATATAACGGGACGCATTATACTAATTAATCAACGCTACGACAATATTGACGTACCTTCGAGCGGAGCCCGTTAAAATTGTTTCAATCGAGTAGTTAATTGTCGTTCTTGAGGCAGAGAGGGAGGGAGCTATGTGTACGTACGTGTGGGTATACGAGACCGAGAGAGAGAGAAAGAGAGAGAGAGAATCGTCGCAGAGCGTAATTATCGCTACCAGATCGAATTTTGGTAAACGAGAGCTCAGCCGGGCCACGGGGGCAGAATTATAAGCTCGGTTTGCGACTTTGTCGGCGCGAACTTAAACTTTAGTCTTGCGACCAGGCATACCACTCCCATCGGCCCCCCGCGCCCATTACGATCCTTTAAAACTCTCCCTTCTCCACCTACCCCCTCCCTCCCTCTCCCCCGCTATATATAGCCCACGAGCCGAAGCCCAAGTCCGCAATCTAGCGTTAGAGACACGCGATGCCGGCCCGAGATCCCGATCCGGAAACTACAATTAACTAATGGACGACCAAACCCGCGAACTTATACGAGCGACGGAGTTTCAGCTCGTCGAGACCACTCGGCAACTTCATCCCTTCCTCCACCTCCACACCTTTTATCCCCCTCCAACGTCTAGGAATCTCTCTCTCTCTCTCTCTCTCTCTCTCTCTCTCTCTCACTCTCTCCTCAGACAGTCGGAATCGTGCCTCCTAAACCACCCCCGCTGATATCTCCACCCGTCCTCGCCCGTGCTCGCGTTAAGTTTCCTTAAAGGACTTTGCCCCGTCTTTCGAGGCCCAATCTCGTTCAGCTACCGATCTCACGGAATCTACCCGACGACCCTCTTAGCACCGATGCTCCGACTGTTCGACCCTAAGTAGATTTTCGCATTTTCGTCCGGCCAGGAGATAACGCTGGAATTGTAATGAAATAATCGCGTGGAACTGTCGAGAACAAGAGAGGTATTTTTTTATTATTCGACTAGAATTTCGACTAGAAAAAGAAAAGAATTTTACTGAAAACGTGTAATTACGAGTAAACCAAATATTTATAATTTGACCAAATTTTACTCAGAGGTACGTTTTTTGAATTGATATATTTCATATTAATAATTTTAATTAATTGATGATAATAATAACTGGAAGTATTTAATTGCTTCCGCAAAATTAGTTTCTCGATGTAATAATGATATGAAGTAAAAGTAATTAAACGTACAGCAAAAAATACGATAAAATACGTTATATACGTTGAAGCAAAGTGATCTGCTATTGAACGGAAGAAAATAACGAAGAGGGAGGAGGAGGTTGCAAATTATAATGAAATAATCACTCGAAACTGTTGGAAAAACAAAGAGAGAGGGAGAGAGAGAGAGAGAGAGAGAGAGAGGTCATGCGGTGATAACTTTTTCGGTCTGGCGCGGGCGTTTTCGAGGAAAATTATTTAATTAGATCGGACAGCCGCGTCAGTCGCGATACCGCGAAACTCTCGGGTGGCTATATTATACCAGCTTTGGCGGAAAGTTCTGCACGTGCGAGAAAGCCCGTAGAGTTCTCTCGTCGCGCGAGAAGGGATCTCCTCTTGGCGCTGATACTGAAAGACCGAGGGAAAGAGAAAAAAAATTGATGAGTGATTTATAATAGGAAGAATAATGAAAAGAGAGCCGGGGAGCTCCCGGCGAAGTGGAGCGTCGAAGAGACCGAGAGAGAGAGAGAGAGAGAGAGAGAGAGAGAGAGAGAGAGAGAGAGAGAGAGAGGGAGAGAGTGTGAGACAGAGAGAGGGCAGGCGCGTGCTAGCTCGCTCGCCCGTCGACGGCTCGTTTATTAGCAAGTAAGCGAGCTCTTCTCTTCTCCCTCGCACCTACCCCCGTTTCTCTCTTACCCGCTTCAACTTTACTACTGGTGCGGTGGGCTAGTAGGTCCACGGCCCAACAGAGTTGTAATTAATTACCAAAGTAATTATCTGATGATTTAGGAACCCGCCCCCTCTTTACCCTTACTGTCTGCCTCCTTCTCCCTTCCTTTCATTTCTCTCTCTCTCTCTCTCTCTCTCTCTCCCTCTCTCTCCCTCGCGCGGCCTTCCGGGTGTCCTCACCCGCCGACTTGCGCCCCGAAACCGAAACGAATTACTATTACCCATATCCGAAAACTAACCGCCGGCGGCAGTAAGGCGAGAATTGGGGAAGGAATCGGGGGCTGCGGCTGTGCCAAAACCCGTAGGGGGTCACGGAGGGCGAGGGGGAGGGGGAGGGGGAGAAAACCGGTTGGAAGGAGAACGAGAACGCAAAGTACGAGAGTGAGGGAGAGAGAACGAGAGAACTTTTGGAACGTGTAGCGCAAGCCATGCATTTCGCTTCCGTTAATCCAGTCGCGCTCATCCGAGAGTGTAAAATACAAATTCCCGTATCCCCGGTTCGTATATCTATACCGTGTCGTTGGGGAAATTGTTTCTTCTTTTTTTTCGCTCTTTTTTCTCACTCTCTCTCTCTCTCTCTCTCTCTCTCTCTCTCTCTTTCTTGCTTTAAAAGAAATCTCGAAATAGCTAGGGCCGTAAATCGAGCAGAGAATTGCAAAATCGATATAACAAGCCCAAGACAAAAAATAAAACGCCTAATTTTTATATAAACGAATTGCTTGTAATATTGAATGTAATAAATAATAAAATCAATTTATCGAGGTGAAATTGCATTCATGATGTCGTTAATGTGAATTTTTAGGTAATGTCATTTAAAGGTTAAGTTGGAACTAGATTTCATACAGGATATTCAGGTTGAAATCAAGTCTTGTATGCAGACTTGGGGGTGGATAAAATTCTTGGTTAATCGTCGTCAACGGCGCACGCTTTGCCTCGATAAACGGTGCGTATCGGCGGTTAACACGAAGACACGGGCGTTCCAATGACGTACAAGCCAGGGACAGAGTCGGCCAATTATAGATATTCTCGCGATCGAAGTTTCCCGAGCGCGAATCCAGCGGCACCGTCGGCGACGACGTCGTGACAGCGAGGCAGGCACGCGATGTCGCTGTGTCTCGCGATTGATTCCGGGCCCTCCCCGCTATGTCGTTAATCGACGTATCACTCATTCCGTCCATAATTTTTCATTCGAGGCGGAGAAATTTTTACCCTCGCGAATCCCTCGCGATAAGAAGTCGAAAAAAACCGTCGTAGAAATGCGGGAGGGATTTCCTCGACGGTTTCCGAGTTTGTTCTTTTTCGATCGGCTCGAGCGGCCCCATTCGTCTACGTAGGAGTCCGCGGGATCATTAGCGGCAAGAATCGGACGTCTAACGGATCTCTCGTGAACCCATTAATCGGCTCTCTATTCTCTCTCCTTCTCTCCAGGGAGGTTTCGGTGCCCAACCTGTGCGACAAACTTTACCTACCACCGGCAGGTGGTGTGCACCGAAATGGCGAGTTCCCCCGCTGGAATGAAATTTCGAGTAAATAATGCAAGTTTAAGCGCTCGACGTCAGTGGACATAACCTTTCCTACCTCTTCCTCGACATCCCCACCATCGGCGACCGAGTTTTCTCGAGTTGTCCGAATTAAGAAAAATGTATGGTTACCGTACTTTGATTTTTGATTGTTTTATTTTGTTTTACAAAATATTTCATTGATGGCATATAAAATTTTTAATGTATCTCACTCAGAGTACAGTCAGGAATTATCTCAGAATTTTTTAATTCGTTGTTATAGTTATACATCTCAATCCTCTATTTTTTAATAAATTACTTCACAAATGGAATCGAGCAAAACTTTATTTTGCAATCAGATAAAAAACACAAGTGCAACTTATTTCTCCGATCTGGGATTACGAGGCTCGCGCAATCCGCGGTTTGTTAGCTCTATTGTCAACTCGGGATCGAGAGCGGGGCGCAAACTGTCGACGAGTCGGAGGACCGAAGCCGGTCCGCGCGCGTCAGGCTGAAAAAAAACCAGAATCGAGGAGACCGGGGAGAAAAATAGAGGTGAAAAAGAGAACGAGCACGCGTGCGAGTTTACGTGTGACGTATAGTCGGTGTTGATAACGTGCGAGGATTGCGCGCGTGCTGTGGTACCGCTGTGGTCGCTCGCATACGCGTACATAAAACATTCAAAGGGGTGGGTGTTTTTTATTCGGACGCGATTCAATGCATTCTATAGTGAAGCTCGGGCGAACGCGCGACCCCCATCCCTCCCCCCTCCATTTCTGACGGCTAACCCGTCGCTCAGGTTTTCCACTGGCCGTCCGACGTCACCGCGAGCGCCCCCTTCGTCGTTTTAACCCCTCCGTACGTCACCGTGCGTTGCCTCTTGCCTCCCTATTTACCGCTCTCGCTCCGGCATTCCGAATTAATGAATTTTTCACGAACAGCAAGATTCACAGGCGAATGATTTTTCACTAGGACTCTGTCGATCCCTACTGTTCTCAATTCGCTCGATATTCTTTGGATTTGCCTTTTATTCATTTTTCGCGTCAACTGTTTTCCCTGGCTAAAAAAAAGTGGAGAAACCAAAACATAATTTCGATTACTATTCAAGCTGACGGCAAGTAACGGCCCCCGGTCGCCGGCACATACATTTTTCACATTAACCGTCAATGTTGTTCTCTCTCTCTCTAGTTTGAGTCATACCGGCAAATTTTCTTTTCCGTGGTCACGGTAAAATCGACCACTAACCGGTGAAAATGTATTCCCTGTTCGCATCTCGAATTGATGAATTTACCGCGAGCGGTGTGTGCTTGCAAGAGGAAAAAAAGCGCGGCTAAAAAAAACAACGGCAGCGATAAAGGCTCTTGGTACGAGAGAGGTCGAATTTAAATACTTTTGTATAAATTTTTCCGGCGACACAGAGCGTGCAAAAGAGAGAGAAGGAGAGAGAGAGAGAGAGAGAGAGAGAGAGAGAGAGAGAGAGTGAGAGAGAGGGACTGCGTGATCGATTTAAAGCGAACGATACCGCAGCAACTTTTGACATGCTTCGCTTTTCCGTTTATTTCGCTCCGGAATTCAATAGTAATTCCTCGGGCCACGTGGGACACGCCTGGATTTTGTCGAGCATTTTCTCATCGTGTGTGGCTCGTACGAGTACACACGTACACATCTACACGCATACGTACACTCGCGTACACGCTGACCCGATAAGCGAATAAAGGGTTACGTGAGCCGCGCGGATTTCCAGGCAGCGTCGTGCGGCATATTAAATTACCGGGGGCCTCAAAACGAAAAACTATGCCTCGATAAAACAGTCTCGCTAGTGGAATAAAAACGCAGGATGGGAGAGATTGGGAATGGAATTCCGTTCGACGGGCCAGAAGCACAGATAGGGGGATAGTGTAAAAACTTTTGCGCGCTGGAGTTTCCACGTTAACGAGCCCCAAGAGTTTCTCGGTGTACCTTCATCGATGATCGGATGACGATGCACTGTGAGAGAGAGAGAGAGAGAGAGAGAGAGAGAGGGCAAAATATCGCGGGGGCGTGCCGAAACGGCAGCCTCGCTCGCTTGAGGGTTTAATAATGGAATTATGAATTGCGCCGTGGCTAAACTTAATGCGATTTCCCTGTTAGCCGAGCCGAGAGAGAGAAGCGCCGGGCACGACCCGATCAATGCCGTCCCGATTGCGAGACGCGTGCGATAAACGCGCGGGGCTTCGACTCGAACGATGTATACCTCGCGATCGAACGAACCTAAACTCGAGCGAGAAAGATTATGTTCCTTCCTTCGTTCGTTCTAGCGAGCTCTGCAATGCTAAAAAGAATAAGAGAAAACGAGAGGAAGAATAGAGAGGGAGAGAGAGAGACTTGGTTCCATCCGGGCATACCGTGCATGCGATTGGCGATTTCATAGCGAGTACGATGCCCGAACACCCCCGCGTGCGTGAAACGCATCGCGTGACGTTTATCCGTATGTTACGTTCGTTATATAAAGCGACTCACGCCAGCGCACACGCCTTTTTAACATTTCTCGTGACGCGGAAAGCGGGAATAATGAAATTTCTGTAATAAAAGGAGAAATAACGACGACGCGTGAGTCTCAATAATAAACGTTTCGTGTGTGTGCTGGAATAAACTGGGCTATGTATTTCCTTTTCTTTTTCTCTCTTTCGGTTTCCTTTTTTTACCGCTGATTAATTTGACGAAATTTACGATCGTCGATCGCCACGAGTTTTTTCGCCTCGAGCCGTGTGTCGAGCACCTTTGCAGAGTGCTTCTCTCTCACCTGTGCAAGAACGTAATACCGTGAAAAATAAAAGGATATAAATAGAACGCGAGGAAGTGGGAGGGACAAAGTTGCATGGTTCCTCTCGTTATAACCGTAATTGCATTTCGTTAATAAACCGTGCTGAAGGAAAAAATATATACAACGACAACACGTAACGTCCCCCGGACTATTTCGCTTGGCCATTAAATGAATTTATCCTGCGTCCTCGTAAAAGAAGCGTTAATAAAGCAATATCTGGCTTAACCTGGAAGCGTATTACCGTACCAGCCGCTTATACGCGATGTCGGCTGCTAATATTTTTTTTTCTTCTCGTTTCGTCCTCGCCAACCGTACTCGCCCTATTCCGGAATCGATTTATAATCGGTGGCCGCGAGTGGCGAATTAACGGTAACAGGAAAAATATCGAGTCCGGATCGATTATCTTGAATTTAGAACTCGGTATTTAGGCGCGGTTTGGTTCCGCGAGGCGGTTTCTATCGAATGTGATTCCATCAGCTTTAATAACAGCCAGGTGAGTTCGCGCTCCTAGAAGTCTACGGTAAAATTTAATTGAATGATAATTCCCCATCGTGCATTCCCACGGTCGTTATCGTCGATGAGTAAATCTCATTGTGACGCTCTCGGTTCTTTCACCGGCGCGAGAAACATAATTCGATAAATATCGTTATTGTCGTATTTTATATTTTTCGTGTTTCGAATTTTATTACTCAACGCTCCTCTATTACCGTATAGCTCTATATTTGTAATTTATCGAGCAAGCTTTGCTTTTTATTATTAAACTGAGAGAAATTTAACAGCTCGGTGTCACTATATCGAATAATAAATCGCAATATAGTCGAATCAACTGGTTTTCTAGAGAATTCAAACCAAACTGCACAAGTTTTGGTTACTACACAAAGTAATACAAATACCAATAGTATCTTTCAACTATTTTGTTATTTACACAAACAGAGGTTTTGTTGGTTTTTCTTTTTCATACATACAACAATTATTATTAATATCTAGGATTATTACATTTTATTATTATTTCAATAAAAATAGTCATTCGAACTTTCTCTAATTAAATTAAACTGCGATGACGTTTTACAGCTTATTATTTTTTTTTTTTTTACTAAAAATTGTATTTTTTTAGAAAAATACGATTTTTGGTGAACGATTCGATGAGAGACGAAGAAGGGAACGGAGGACGGGAACGGAGGGAACAGAGGACGAAGTATAATTCACAATGCTGCGGATCAGCTAGGGCGAACAGACACAGCGTGGCAGTTAGGGACTCGTGAGCTGCATCCGCTACGCCCCCGCGCACACATATTCCCGGGGCTGAACAGGTTACCCTCCAACTTCTGTTCTCTTTCTCCCTCTCTAGCTCTCTTTCTCTCTTCCTCTCAAGGCGTTATTCGGCACACCAACACAATCCAGCAGCAGTCGACTCGATTCACCTGATATACCGACAGACCGGTCCACGAGCATCGACCATTTTCCCCTTTGCAACCCCTTTCGCCACTCCTTTTGCTCCTTGTTAATCCGGCTATCGTCCGGACAGTCCCCGAATTCGTACATCGTACGTGTAAGAGAGAAAGAGGAGAATAGTGTGAGAGAGAGAGAGAGAGAGAGAGAGATAGGAGGAGAGAGACCTACAGAGAGCTCACGCGTGCACCGTTGCTTTAATTAAGACGATAGGAAAGCTCGTCCGACGACGAAAATTTTCGAATGTCGTCCACGTACGCTCTCCCTCTCTTTCTCTTTCTCTGACTTTCGTGTATGATGTAACCGCGAACGTCTACCGATTTCGTGTCTTTCCGTTCCCACGTTCTCACTGTCGTGACGTTCGAGTATAAAGAAAGGAAAAAAACGAGAGAGGAAGAGTGAGAGGGAGAGAGCTGAGAATACCAAGAGAAATTGCCTACTTTTCGACGTAATTTGCATCGACGTAAAAATTGGAACACCCTGCCGTCACGAATGCGTTGTCGCAACCGATTCGCTCGAGAAAATTGCAACGCTAACGTCTTAAGTTGCTGGAAGTGATTAACAATTTTCGTGTTGTATACGTTTATATCGCAATTTGAGCCCCATGCTCTTTCTCTCTCTTTCATAGGGAGCGCGTGCCGAGCTGTTCGCGGTTTATTGTTAAAACCAGCTTAATTGCGCTCCTGTAACTATCCTCGCATAGTTGTAGAAAAGTATTGTATCTTCATGCGAATGTATATAGAAAGTACGTTGTGTGTCAACGGTAATTAATGACGCATTGTGGCCGTGCCCCCTGTGCAAGGGCTCGTATTCATTACAGCGCGTTCCCGCTACAGAGAGAGAGAGAGAGAGAGAGAGAGAGAGAGTGAGAGTGAGAGAGAGAGAGAGAGAGAGAGAGAGAAAGAGAGTGAGATAATATGCGAGCCGATAAGCGCCCCCAGGAACGGCCGATATAAAACTAGCTCCTATTACTTTACGCTACATTAAAGTGTAATCAGGGCGGAAAATAATTGCCGGCGCGCTGACTACCGAATACCTTTACATAATTCTTACTCGCCATCGGAAAATCAAAAAAGCGGAATGCAAAAGCGTTAACTGGAGCATTCGTACATGCGAACCTAGCCGAGCTTTGTGATCATTCTGCGTTATCGATTTTCGCGAAAAGGTTAAAGCTATTTCAGCGTTAATTTTAGAAGATAAAAACCTCCCCTCGCCCGATTTTCATTTGTTTAATGTATACGACGAAGTAATTGAGAGCAGAATTGCTAGCCCCCAGCAGTACAGGCATCCTCGCTCCCTCTTCCTGGTCGAACCGATTACATACAGAGTGGTGAGAGATTGAGAGGGGGAAAGGTAGGGGGCGAATAAGGGTTAGACCATCGAAAATCAAGATTTATACTCGGTCGTATGGATTTCCGCGAGTATTTCCTCTCTAGCGTAACAAGCCATGTGGAAGGATTGGAATCGAGAGAGAGAGAGAGAGAGAGAGAGAGAGAAGTAGCGAGTGTTTAACCACAAATAAACATGGGATTTCGGAGCGGCAAGCGAGTTACACGCATAGCTTATACACGCGCCTCGCAGAGGGCATACAACCGTGTAGCATAATCCTCCTCGCATACATTCGTGAAAATGGAGAGCGAGGGGGTAAGCTCGACCCTCCGCGAAACCTACGGGTCCCTTTAATTTTGGCGCGTTCTCATTCTCCTCCTACCTTCTTCGTTACCGTTCGCTTCGCGAAGCTAACGTTATTACCTCGCTAGTACAAAGCTTTGATTTCCACCCCCCCCCCCCTCTCTCTCTCTCTCTCTCTCTCTTCCTCCCTCTTTCACCTATCCGAGGTTATTTCCCTCAGAATAGGTAATTCGATAAATATCACAACACGCGAGATATATCGAGATTTATTTTCTCGATAGAAGAGATCATTGAGCGAATTGCGAAAAAGCTCGCTAGAGTTATAGTTTTCGATTCGAGACGAGGTCATTGACCGTTGAGGTAGTGCGCGTCATAAAGATTGCGAGTGGACCTCTTTTTTCATCGGAGATGACTCGTCCGCCTCGTCACCGTGGGATCCACGTTCCCGACATAACAAAGTAGGTAAGTACCCCGTGGGACCGGCGAGCTCGGGGGCGAGCAGGAACGCCGCCGTCATCCGGACTTCTTCCGGACGTGGAAATAAATTCGCGTCAAGACAAATAAGCGCACTCGACGCCTCCTATCCCTTCTCTCTCCGTCCGCCTCGTCTCTCGTCCTTTACCTCGATTGTAGCTGCCTCACTCGATTCTTACCCCTCCCCCGCTTTTTTAACCTCAGACATTCTTCATCCCGGGAGAGAGACACCTCCAAGTGTCTTCGCAGTTCACCCCTTACCTTGGATCATCCCCCCCCCCTCCCTCTCTCTCTTTCTCTTTCTCTTTCTATTTCTTTCTCTACTAGTATTCTATTTATCCTCGTATGTATATTTTTCCCACTCCAAGTTATTTTTGTTCGTCCCCTTTCTGCAGTCGAGTATAATCTTATTCTATTTTACTTTTAAGCTTCATTTTCTCGATGCGCGGTCGACAGTTCTAACAGAATCCAAGTCGAAATTAAATTCTGGTTTGGTGAAATTCTATGCTTTTTTATAAGATTTAAATACCAATTTGCGCCTAAATCTGTTTTGAAGTATGTAGAACTAACAATAAGACTTATTATCTTTATATCTTTATAAAAGATCAGACTGAAATTAAAATTTTGACTAGGAAAGTTTACGCCCAGATCGTGTTGTAAATTAGACCATTGCAAATTCGTTATTAAAGTCAAATTTTCATTACGAGGCTCGATTTTATTTTCCTGATCGTCCGAATCTCGCAGGGCATCGGCAGAGTTCCATACTTCCAGAGTTCGAGTTTTTTGCTTATCCCCCAATGAGCGTTTTTTCTCAGCCGACCCCCCCTCGTTGATATTTGCTCTCATCTTGCGGCTTATTGAAGACTAGAGAGAGAGAGAGAGAGAGAAAGAGAGGAGAGTCAGACCGTTGGGTATTGACTGCCACACACGGAGGCACTGATGGAACCCGGTGCTAAGCTAAGTTGGTCTGATTTGTGCAAACTCAGGCTCCCGCCTCCCTCCCATTGCCTTTATCCGCTTCCGTTCTCTTCCGAATTCTGTCGGTTCTTTACTCTGTGTTATTTTTTGTTCTTTGGTCTCGATAAAAGGAACGAGCGGGGATTCGAAGCGTCACGATTTCTCTATCGTTACAGGGAAAAAATCTAAGGAAAGAGAGAGAGAGAGAGAGAGAGAGAGAGAGAACACGACCTTGACGAATCTCAAAAAGCGATTTCTCATTTTTCATCGTACGTGGTTCGAGCGCAGGGAGTCGCGAAAGCCAAAAATTAGTATGACGTTAGTGATCGTGCCCGTCCGTCGTCGTCTAGGTAATCACGTGTCACGGGAGCTTCGCGGCGTACCTGTCGGGACGAAAATTAAATTACGCCTCCTGATCCCTCAATTATTTTTCGGATCTACTTTCTCGCTTGCACTCTCCATACGTTCCTCTCTCTCCCTCCCATTCTCACTCTTGGATTCGGATTCGCGCCGCTCGATCGGTTTTCCTTCGCGATAATTCCTAAAAACGCGCGTATTTCGAATCCGATACTTCGAGTCTTCCTCTCTCTCTTTCTCCCTCTCGCTTCCTCTTCGTATTCCGCGAATCCAGCAGAGATGTCTGCTGAGTAAGACGGAACGCCACCCCCGTCCTTCTTTCTCCAGTGCTTGTGCCCTCTCCCTTCCCCCTTCCTCGCGATTTTTCTCGACTAAGAGGTACGTATTCGAGCCAACCGTGGAATCCAATCTTCCCTCCTTCCTTTTTCTACTTTCTCAGGCTCGCTCTCGACGCCCGGCCCGCCTCGTAGTTACGATCAAGGGCGAGGATTAGAGATACGCTCCTGAACGAATACCGGTATTCGGCTTTCCCGTTTCGTAAATCCTCTCTCACTTCCGTAAACTCCACTCGGCTCTCTCTCTCTCTCTTTCCCTCGCGAAAATTCTCCTGAAACGCCCCGAGCTGAGAGAGGGTTCTGATTAGGCGGCTGGCGTATTTTAATTTATACTACTCGATAAAATGTCGCGGTTTGCAACGACGTCGCACATTTCCCTATTAAGTTTTACGAGAACGGTGCGTTCGTCGGGCGGATGTGGCCGGGCGCCGGATGTATTATTTTTAATCGTCCCCGGTACCCTCTCGCTAATAGTGATCGACGAGCGTCTTTCGCGTGAACGGCAATCTCGGTAACAAAGCAATTTAGCGACCGGACGTGAAAACGAGCGGAGGTGGGGGGTAGGCCGGAGAGTAAAAATCAAGCCGCGGAAGATCGAGAGGCCCGATAACTTCGAGCCCTGGCCATTTCGTGCTTCACGACACGCCGCGAATGAGCTTTTATCGCTCCTTACGCGCTTACCTCGCCTTGAACTTGAGACTCGGCATATTCCCTACCCGACTGCCTTCAGAGCTGGTCGGACACAGAGGAACCGTTCTTCGTTATACAACTTTTGACGATCGATGGACCGTTATGTAGCCTTTCGTCTACGTGTTAATAGGAAAGTAATGGCCGAGATTAAGTGCCCCGTTTATATACCAACAGCGTCACGTAACGACTCTAATTTTCGTCACCGACCTTCGGCATGAATTCTGCTTCGTTTTTTATTCCTCCTTTCATTTACTCAATTCCATGTTCCGGTTAAATTATTATTGTCGATATTACCTTCTCCGTTTTTGAAGAAATAATGTTCGCGTTTGACGCTTAAAAACGGCTCGCCTAGCGCTGACGCCGACTGGCCCGACGGGTCGC